>JAUZST010071611.1:0-21735 GCA_034779995.1 Parotocinclus haroldoi
TATGCGCTCTAGAAAATTGTGATAGTTCAGCCTTACTCTGTAGATCTAAAAGTAATTATACCTAAATTGTTATGCTATGTTATGGCTCGATGTAATGATTGTAGTCAGTAATATGAGGATTTTAATTTTACACATTGCTTTTACTTTATTTTAAATGTTAACAATTGTTAAATGTTAAACAATTGTTATATCCCATTATACTATAAATGGAAATTAATTAGGATGCAATAATTAGAATTTAATTTGAATACAAGGCTTAGTTTCAAAGTTCTAGGAAACTGTACCATTTAACAAGTGTGAGGCCACAGTATAATTCATCATAGCATTGAGATGAACAGTCTGAGTAACAAATGATTTAAGATTTGTGTAGGTAATTTTGTCATGCTCCTCTCTATCTCAGGTCACCAAGACATTTCTCCTTGCTTGGTATAGGTATGTTTAACCTCTGAAATTAAGAATGCAATTACAATTACACAAAAGAGGAGATGATGCCTCATTCTCCTCAGGCAGCCATTATGGACATTATGATAATTAGCTAACAGAAGGTCAAAGGCAATGTGTGTAAAAGTAATCAGCACTGCACACTTCCTGCATTCCAAATGTCGAGATGAAAGGGCGAGGTATGGCGAGTTTATTAGCCACAGCAAGGGAAAAAATGCTTTTCTCACATTACAGAGGGAATCTGGTGGAGGGATTTCAGACATTTGCTATTTTAAGGAACGTCTGCAAGACTGAGATAGGGAGAGGTTCATGACTGGGTCATTTTTTTCCCTCATGTGCCAGCCATATTCATGTTGAAAGCCTTTCGTCTCTCTGTCCTTTCTTGACAATTGTTGGGGGAAATTGTGATGTGTTTTTCCCTCATGGGAATTTATACAGTGGGCTTTGTCTACAGTGTGTGTCAAATGCAGTTTGATTTAGTGTCCTGAAAGAAGCCAAATGCAATTATTAGAATGTAAACTAGCATTGATTTGTAACAAATAGTCATCATGATTCATTTGCATTTGCCTTTACACCATGCGATTTAAGCAGGTTTGTAATGAGCTGAAAAAGTTAACAAAAATAAAAACTTAAAGTGAAAAGTGAATACTAATTTCAGTAAGCTGTATATTAATAAATGAAGTAAAACAATGTACAGTAACAAAAATAAACAGATAGCAGGAATCCAAACATAGACCAAAAGCTTCCACTTAAATTTGTGATTTGGTATTACATTACCAATTTCTCTATAGCTTTTGGTCCAGCATTGGAATACATAAAACTACAACCATTTAAACAACACGTTAATATTATACATTAATTTAATTTAGCATTATAACAATCTCTGTGATGGGCTGGCATGCAACCCAGGGTACAATTGAACCTGCATCATGTGTTATCTGCGGAAGGGCACCAGACATCAATATATACGCCTAATACATAGTCTACTAAGTATGACATAATAATACTTTAAAAGAAGAACATATCAGAAATTAGCAGATCACCGACCACTGTAGTCATTTCTGTATTTAAAATTCCAAGTTTTCAGTGGGGTTTTTTCACATCATGAATCTGTCCATAATGCCAGCTCTGAGAGACTGATATTGATCATTAACACATTATGTAGTATTGTACTTTATGTGTAAAAATTGACTGAATTAGTCACCATTATATAGTACTGACTGAATTGGTTGGAGGCAAGCAAAGATTTTGAAACTAGTTTACATTAGTAGCATTTGTGTAGCAAATATTATTGAGACGACGGACTGTAGCAGTTACAATACTTTAATAATACTTTTGCAAAAAGTAAAAAGAGTTATTTGTCATTCATCTCCACAGCTATATGTTATTTTTCAGTTGGCGGTTTCAGAAGCAGACTTCAATGTTTCAGAGGGAATGCAGACCATTTAGGGTATTATACTTTGCCACTGTAGCAGTGAACCCTACCAGCATGTAATCTGGGGATAGAAGACCAAGAAAAAGCTGAATTAAAATATGGTGGGTAGAACCTCTACTACTACATTTGCATTGACACTATTTAGTGGATGCTTTTATCTAAAACGGACAGTAGATCTCAGAACAGATAGTATCTATAAAAACATACAATCCAAATATTTCTGACCAGCTGGCTTAAACTTAATATTGCAGCATAATGTTCTTGTGTTGCCATTTAGGCAATTATTGTTTGCTAATCACCCACACACTAACTACAAATGCAAGTTGCACATATAACTTATAACTTTTTGTTTGTGGCTCGAAGCATCTCTCTTCTTTAAACATTCAAAGAAGTCGATCACTTACTACAAGATCATTATACTGATGTCAAATCATACGCCCAAGCTATAATCATTTAATTACTGTCAGAAAAAGTGCACTTAAATCTTAAATTAAACACTTTTACAAGTGCTGAATTAAAAAAAATGCACTGTACGGTTACTGAATTGCTCTTTAGAACTTGTGTTTTAGAACTTTTGTTATGTTTTGTGTGTATACATGTGCATATGAAACCAAGCCAAATAGCCTAAACTTTAACCTAAAACTGTCTAAATAAAGGAATGAGGCTATGGTTATTCTCCATATGTCTCATTAGCATTACAAATCCTCTGAGGCTGAACAATGTATCATCATTGAAATATAGTGAATATTAATGTGAGCTATCACCAGCTCAGTATAATATAACTTAATCAGCCACATTAAGTCCAGTAAGTAGGGCATTGTTTACAGACCACACTATTTCTGGGCAATGCCATAGAGGCTATGCTGCATCTATCCCTCTTTATTAAGGAAAAAGAGAGCATTCATTCACCTTACCCTTGAGTCTGTGTTGCACGAAGTATATGACGCAAACCCCATTAACATATTTTGTAATAGTGATATTAGTTACGGTTTACTGTTTTTTAGGGCAGAAGGTGAATGAAGTAAGCAAAGTGTGAGGGGAAATGTTTGACCTGCGCTGCTGTCTCAAACACCTCTCTCTTAATTGCTGTTATTTGGCATTGCAGAATATTGATGGCACCGGAGGGCAAGATTGGCAGCTGCATGAATCGTTATTAGCCTGCCTGTTGGTGCAGGGGCAGGGTTCGATAGGCAGAGCCCAGGCAACAGCAGGTCCCCGGGGAGCCTAGGCTCTCTCAGACAAGAGATAATTACCAATCTGAGAGCCGGCAGCGCAAACACAAAGCACCACAACTCACATACACATCTTCTGCATTGAGAAGTGCACCCATCTGATGCCTACAGTTTAAATTATGCGCAATGCAGGTGAATTAGTATGAGCTGGTAAAAATTAACTAGAGGCATCTAAATTAATATACTGCTACAATACATGCAATACATGCAATATACAATACAATAAAACACACATTTAATATTCACTAATGTTTTTAGCTTTACAAAGCTAGGCTTTTTACATTTACTCTAGTATTCATCTTTCTGTCTGCATTACAAGTCTCTCTCCCAAATCAGCCTCCCAGGCTTCCACAAACCTCACCTCTGAATAATAGCCCTTAATAATCACATTTGTCAGGCATACATGCCCTCAGCTCACACCTTCTAAATCAGGCCCATTTTGAGGAAAATTTTCATCCCTGCCTATCAAAGAAGGCTACCAATTTAAGCATCAGAAAAAAACAGCTAAAGCTTTTTATATTTCTATGTGTATTTAAAATGTCAATAAACATGTTTCTTAAATAAAATAATAAGAATAATGAAAGAATACAGCATACTGCTTTTTTGTCTCGTCAACTTAATTTAATTTGTAAATAAATATCAGTTCCTGTATTTCAGGCAACACACACAAGTTGGGGTGGGGACTTTTAGGGCAATAAATGAGGTAAAAATAATATAATTATGTGATTTGTGGAAAAACAATAAATAAAACATCAACAAAATCCCTTTTTAGGTCTGCCATCCTATTCACTGTATCATTCTGCTTCTGCTCTCTCCAGAGCCCTCTGACCCTAAGCAAGAAAGAAAGGAGTGTAAAAACTGAAAACTAACAAGATCAACAGCAACAGAAATGTAAGCAATAATAACAATACTCATGGAGAACATTGAAAGAGAGTATTAGTTATTAGTTATCATTTTGTTAGTGAGTCTTGGTTTATGTTCTTGTGTATATTATACAGAGAAATATGTGAAGTGTGATTGCAGTTAAATACAGTACATACTTGTATACAAAGTGTATGTTATTTAAGTAACCACTAAAAATCATCTAAAAAGGCAATGAGCCCTGATAGACTACACTTCAGATTTGTCCTGCTGTAACTCAACCTGCATCCTTTAACTGCTGACATTTAATCAATAGATGCAAATGACAAAGCAGACCTATTATTCTTGGATTCATCAGTCTTGTAAGACACGTGAATGCTAGGTCAGGTAATTGTGTAACATGCAGTCCTATGCAAATTTTAAGAATTGGTTTGTTTATTGCATGAGAAATAAGATTTGTGTCTTAAGTTGGCAGACAGTCAAAGTATACTTTGTCTTAAGCGTAAGATGCATACTGTGCAATAATAATAATAATAATAATAATAATAATAATAATAATCAATTTATTTAGCACCTTTCTCAAGCCCAAGGTCACTTTACAGCAACTATTCACACACACACAAAAAAAAAATCAACATAATTTACACAACAAGGGACACAGTTTAAGACAAGCAGGCACAACAAGCATTAAACAGAAGAGGTAAATAGGAAGGTTTCAGAAGGCATTTAAATTCTTTGATTGTCGATACAGACCTAATGAACAGGAAGATGGTTCCAGGGGGTGGGAGCAGAATCAGCAAAGGATCTCCCACCCATAGAGGAAAGCCTAAACCTGGGGACAGAGAGAGTGTTGGAGTCTGTGGATCGTAGTGACCTGGTTGTAGTGTAGCGTTGAATCAGATTGCAAGGTATGGTGGCGCTAGACTGTGGAGGGATTTAAATGTCAGTTAAATTTCCAAAACTTAGTACAGAACGACAAATATTAAGGTTTATATTTTGCCTTAGTGGTATAGTGATGAGTCATACTTCCTACATGAAATAATGTGCAGAACCCCATTGGCCACTGGACATCCATAAATGGTACCATTATGAAATGTAGTATAACACATATTATTAATGCTGCTTTTAGGAATGTTAGGCTATTATAAAATTACAGGTAATGATGGAGTTGGGCATACATACAGTACAATAAGCCTGTGTTGCTATTTATTTTAGCTGACTGTCTTCTTAACACTGCTTTGTAAAGTTTATGGGTTATGTTTGGTATGCTTATAAAACACAATTTTTGAGTATACCAGCTAAACCAGCACCAGACCAGAACTAACAAGCATAAACCAACTTGTACCAATGTGAAATATGATACTGACTGCTTTTAAATATTTACATTTACATCTAATGGGAGAAGCTAAAAGAAGAAGGAAATAAATATACATTTCATAAAGCAGACTACAAAAATAAAACATAAAATCTGCCATCTGTAAATGATTATCTACTATTCTTCTCCGTTTTATATAGGGCCTGAAATTTAAACGATTTCTTAACAGTTCATGTAAATGTCTAGAGGAGAGAGCAGAATTTCAATCTGCAATGTGCACCATCTGCTACTTGGCCTTTTCTAGTCCAGGACCTTCATAATCATACTTAATCAATCTTTATATGACAGATTTTCCACCATAACCATGACTTTAATTATAAATGTGATAAATAAACATTTCTTAGACTGTATAGATCATCTACTGAGGCACACACAACAGGTGATATATTCTCATGTACGCCTCAGACCATGTCATAATGTCACATTGATATATATATATATATATATATATATATATATATATATATAGTAGTAACTCAGTGCATTTCCCTTGTATAATCCTGTCTAATAAAGCACATAAGATGAAACTGTCACATTGTTTACTGTCTATTTTTGTAAACAGACTCAACAGTGTGGCAAATCCAGTGAATGCATTTAGAAATATAACTTATGTAATGGCCTACTTATAACTTTAAATTAAAAGTTGAACGGCACTGCGGCTCTGGTAGCTCAACTACCTGAAACGGCAGCTTTTGTGGGCCTGGGTTCAAATTACAAATGGGACAGGTTAATGGACCTATACCCTGTTCAAGGTGTAACTTTCACCCACTGAATTCTGGGTAGGCTCTAGACCGTTCCCTGTGACCCCAACCAGGAAAGGCAGGCATAAAATGGTTTGCATGCTTTGCTTATAGTGATTAATACCAAATGATTTAGAAACTGAAGGGGTGCAAGTAAATTACACTACTCAAGGAACACCAACATAAATTAGTACTCTGCATAAAATTATATAAACCTGTAGACTTACAGCCATGTTACTACCATCACACATGCATGACTGCATTGCTGAGTATGGTTTATCAGCCAAACAATATGTGGTCAATGGCCGTATTGTGATTTAGACATCCTTATGTATGTCAAATTAAATACAGCTTATCTTACAAAGAAACACATTAAAATAAAGAAATAAAGAAAAACATTATACAGGGACCATTCCAAATTTGTCTTGTCTTCTGTCACTGTTTTGTAACATCTCAGAGTTCAGTTTACCATTAGAATCTGTTAAAGTTTTATGGTTGTCTTTTTTCCAAATAACAAAACATACAATTCAACCAGGTGTGCACAAAAACCTGTATAATAATAGGCTGAATTACAAAATTACATAATTAAAATGCTTTTGCCAGAAACAAAGGAAGAATTCAAGCTACTACTTATCACACATTGTAGAATATGTTATCTGTACTCAGAGATAGCACTGTAACCCTTAAGATACCCTAAAGGTTACAAACAACTATTCTGACATGATAATCTTTCTTAAATATCTGGCATGCCAGATGTGTTAGAAATATTTGCCAGAGTGGGAAAGAGGGAGAAGAAATAATAAATGTAATAAATTCAGTGGCAGGTTTAGACATAATGTCCATTCATCATCAGACTCTGCTCCACTGAATAAAAAGCTTCATAAAAGTCTCCTATTATCAAGCATGTGCCGCTTCTGATCTTTCCCAGCACTCAATAAAACTTAGCAAGGCCACAGCAGTTTTAGGTGAGACTACCACATGTGGGTTTCAATAGCCTTTTTACTGTCAGCACTTTTGAGAACTGCCATGACTTCAGCATTGATCCTGTTTTAAAAGCGAATGGAAGTAGACAAAAAGTGAATACAGCTTTGTGTAAATGCAGCTGTAGTTTGAAACAGCTTGAAAATGCTGCTCAGTTTTTGAATCAATGCAGCATTATAAGACTGAAAATGACAAAAGGTGCAATAGCCATTTATGCATCCATATTCAATCAATTATGGTAAACATCTTAATAACACCATAAATCATAATTGTACAGTTCAATATTTCTATAAGTCCAAGCAATATTGTGGGTCTGTGTTATTCAGGTACCTTGCTGTGTGTTTACTATATATATATATATATATATAAAACATGCACAAATGACAAATGTGAGCCTAATCACAGCCTAGTTAGTACATAACACCTTGCACTACGTCTGCTATATATATCGAACCAAACATTATCAAAGCCCAAATAAAACCAGTACACTGTATCAGAACAATTAATCATTATTCAACTTGTCACAAAAATGTATTCATTGGTTGCTGAACATCATCCCTTACGGTACTGAACAAAAGTCATAATATATTTTATGCTTTATTTTGTGTCATTGCATTTTGTTGGAAGTTGTGATATTGATAAATCATCCACAAATAGGAAATGACATGAAAAGTAACAAGTATAAAGGTCAGTTTGATTTCCAGTTTCATGACTTTGATCTGTCATTTTAAGCTGGTTGCCAGGAAACAGACACATGAAGCCTAAAATCATATGGTTGGTGCAGTTGTACGTTGGTTATGCTTGTTGTATAAAAGGGTTTAATACCTTTCCTATCATGCATGTGAGCTATACATTGAACACTGCTAAGGCCTTCTGAGAAGTCTCTTGAAAAAAAGTTTTGCTCTAGAAACAGGACAGCATTTTTCCCAGATCTGCAACATTCAGCAGCAGTCTAGCATCATGCACAAAGCAACTGATCAATTCAATGAGGGCGTGAATATGCCACCCTCTAATTATGGAAGCTATACACATTTGTAGCACAAATTCTGAATTCAGCCCTCTATTTTTGTAATATGATAAATCAACATTGGCCTGGTTGAGTCATTATGGTTCTGCGTTTTAATGCAGGTGTTCTTTAATTCCAGGTGTAGGAAGGTGTCAAACTGAATGCAGGAAGTAGAGATGAATGCAGAATCAGCTCCTCAATGAATGATTTTATTAAGGATAAAGAAACAAAAAACACAGATAATTAATGAACTGAGGTCAAGTTGGTTTCCAGGCATGGTGCACATGTGCACTCAGGATGAAACAAAGGTACCAGAGAGCAGATGTGAAGATCATGGTGAGGGCAAGAAGTGTCATCATCAATGTAATATGCAAGGTAGCTAGGTATTAAGCACTCAGTGTCAACAGTATGCTTGATTGATACTTGCCCTCAAACATTGGGGTTAACGTGTAATATGGTAATTGGATGGAAATGGGAGACAAATGCACTGACTTAGCACTCTGGTGAATGAGAGGTATTACGGGGTTACGGCTGAGAGTGGTGTGCTGGCGAAAGAGATTAGAATCCATAGTGTGAAATATATGGCCCGCAGTTGAGACAAAAAGACAGCTTTACAAATATTTTCTGTTCAATTTTCTGTTGTACCTACCCTTAAATACTTAATAAGTATCTGCTATTACAAATATTTAATTAGCTTTGATAACAACACCCGATAATTTGGGGTTATAAACATAGGCAATACATCACATTAATTTAAGGTGAGAATAACTTTCCAATAACACTAATAAATGTTAAAAAACTAATTATGTCATGTAAATGCATTACATTAGTCTAACATTTAAGCTAATGTATAATAACCTTTCTAATATTTGTAATTTATATTAATTGTATTATATGTATAATGTTTCTCAAAGTGCACCAGCACAATAATGCCAAACTACTTTATCTCCAATATTCTGAAAAAAATAATGATAATGTGAAAATAAAGTAAATTTAAAAAATAATGAATAAAAATGCAAAATATATACAGGTTTCTGCTCTCAAAAAGCAAGAATGCAAGACAGCAGGTAATTTTTAATTATCGTGAACGAGAGCTGTCGGCTGTTTACCATTTTTCTCCTGCTGCTGTGGCGTCTCTTCTGATTAGGTGCATTATGGCTAATTTGAGGCTGGTAATCAGGCTCAGTTCCATGCTAAATTTCTCATTAAGCTGTAGGAGTTGTCACTCCAAGTACAGAAGGAGTGTTAGCTAGGCATCATCCAAAAGTTGTACTTGTACAAAAGTACAGGGCTATCACATGTCAAATAACATAATGCGTAACTGCTGAAGGAATACTTACCATTCATTCATAATTGCCCTGTGTGTGTATGTCATATATCAAGGCAGTGTAAGAGACAGCCAAAGACATGCTAAGGCACCTCTTTTTCCCTCTGAAATTAGTTTAATGGGTATTAAACTGCATGCTCCATTCTCCCGCTTTTGTCTTTTTAATAATATTAATCCAAAATGTCTACTTTTACCTCATACTGAAGGGCAACAAACATAAAAACGGTAAAGCTAAATTCATATAAGATCAAGAGATTACACACATAACCATTTTTCTCTCCTTTAAAATTGTTTAGTTCCCACTTATACCTGTATCTAAATATACATATACAAATTTTTGTATGTACATGATTATAGCATTATTATTTTGTAGCAAACAGTGCCCTTTATTGGAATTAAAAATTAGATTATTGGATTATTTGAAACAATTAAATTATATATTATTGTTCTTCACCTAAATTCACAAACTATTGGCTGTGTTTCATGCTATTTTTGCCAACATCACATCAAAAGCCATAGTTTGTTTTGCAGTGTTTTGAAATATGTTTTTAAAAGATAATCAAAAAGATTCTTTTTCAGCCTCTTAAACATTTGATGTGAGATGTACACCAGTTTCCTATTAATGATAGCATTCTTTGTGGTAGTTAATTAGAGGCTTTGTGTTTGAGGCAGATTAAATAAACAAAGGAATTCAGTTCGCTCAGACCGTAATGAGAAACATGGCAAGAGAGAAACACATTAATTACAGATAATTATGTGAGTTAAAGTAGCACTTTTTTGGTATAAAGAGGTCAGTTTATTTTTAAGAGGTTAGTTTATTAGTCACGAAATTGCAATGAAGCATTGTAATTTGGTCAACCATATGATCTCTCTACATAATGTGCAGGATCATTTTAAGGAAGAATATAATTTAGATGGGCAGCTTGGTTGTTAGAACTGCTGCCTCACAGCAAGAGGGTCCAGAGTTTAATCCCAGGATGGGACAGCCTGGGTCCTTTATGTCCGCAGTCTACATGTCCTCCCTGTGTCTGTGTGGGTTTACTCCAGTTACTGCAGTTTCCTCCCACAGTCTAAAGACATGTGAATTAGGTAGTTCGCTCACTCTAATGACCAGCAACCTGAAAGCCGTCTGACAGACTGTGTCAGTCAAGTTAATCAAGGTGATAATTTAGATACCCACTAAAAGCCTATGATATATTAAAACTGTGACTGTGATGGCCTAGTGGTTAAGGTACTGGATTATGGACCAGGATGTTCAGGGTTTAAATCCCACCTCTGCCACAGTTGGGCCCCTGAGCAAGGCCCTTAACCCACAGTTGCTTGGATTGTAAGACTGTATTAATTGTAAGTCGCTCTGGATAAGGGTGTCTGCAAAATGACAAATCTAAATGTAAAAAAGGTGTCCCATTTGCCTAAACTTTTTAAGAACCTTGTGTTAGATGTTGATATACTATAATTAAGCACAATTATAAGCACTCAAATACGTGTTTTAACTTTTATTGACAAATACATTCAGTTTAAACAAATAATTAATATTTACAGTGTTGATCCATCTTTAGGACTTAAGACTGCAAATCAAACAATGTATGCTGGGCATCAACATTTGGGCAAATTCTTGAATGATGGCAACTCATTCTTGCCTAATCAGTGCTTGGAGTTGATCACAGTTTCTGTTTTTTTGGTCATCCACCTTCTTTTTAAGGATTCATGACAGATTCTCAATTGAGTTAGGGAGTTTCTTGGCCATGAACCACTTGGTTCTTACTTTGGTCTTGTGACATTTTACTCCATCATGCTGGAAAAAGCATTGTTCATACCCAAATTGCCCCTAGATTAATGGGAGACGTTTGTCTTACGGGATGTTTTTGATCATATTTCTTATTCATGGCAGTGTTTTAAGGCAAACTTTTGAATGAACATGCTCTGCTGGATGAGAAGCAACCCCACACATAAATGGTCTCAGGATGATTCTCTGTTGGCATGATACAGGAATCATGTAATCGCTTACCTTTTCTTCTCTAGTTAATCATTGATCGAGGTGCAAACAGGAATGTCCTTGCCTGTGGAACCTTATTGATTCATTGATGCAATGCAATAATGACTGCATGTGCTTGCTTGGAGGTAACTATGGTTAACAGAAGAAAACTTAAAAGTGCTTCTACCCTTTTAAAGCAGCCAGTCTGCTCTTCTAATCAGTATGACAGACTGGTATCAGCTGTCTTGACCTCATTAACCTTTTCTGAACTTACAAGATCATCACTGAAATGATGTTAGCAGGCCAATTTGTGGGAAATGAGGTGACTGGAATGCAGTATTTTTTGTGACAATGTTATTTTCATGGCAGGGAATTACTTTTACTGCAATTCATCTGAACACTCTTAACAATATAGAGTTAATACAAATTGCCATCATAAAAACTGATGAAGCAAACCTTGTAAAAAAAAAAAAGTGCCATTCTCAAAACTTGTGGTCACAACGTAAAATCAAACGTAAAGGCAATCCCACAAAGAAATGTACTTCTGAACAACAACACCAAAAAACAACAATAAACAATATACAATAATAAAAAATATAACAATGATCTATAAATATAAGTTGTTTCGATTGACTCTGCAGGGTGTTATTTTGTCTTTTGTCTTAAAATGTTATAAACACTGTATAATTAAAATATCAGCTTTGACTTTATAACAGTTTTTTTTAAGATAGCACTAGTTGTAAGTTGCTCTGTACAAGTGTGCTAAATGCTAAATTTAAATGCACATGTATTTGATTCATAGTCAATTGATATGCTAACGGTTTTACAGCCTCGACTCATTGATTATAATGATTTTTAGAGATGCACCAATCAATCGGCCAGTGACTGAAATCAGACGCTTTGTGTGATCAGCTGAGACTGGTTCATGATTAATCCGATTATTAATCATCTAAATCTGTTATCCTAGAGTAAGTAGCACCTACAAGTTGTCACAAGCTGATTATTAGCAGTGCTGTGATAGGTAAGTGTTATAATGTTGTACAGTGTTGTATTACTGTACAGTGTTATAATACAGTGTAGTCACGGTGTATGACTGATCTCTGGCCCATATGGACCATGATTCTGAACATGACTTCTGACTTCATCTCAGTCACTTTACAACTTATGGCATGACTCGACTTCATATTTGGTTGTAAAAACACACTTTTCCTCCAACTTGCCTTTATCTTCATGTGGGTTATTTAACGTCACCTTCAGAATCAATGGCTATTAACGACAGACACAATGTTACAGCAATAAACAAGATATACGTCATACTCATACTGGGTGATTGGGTGATGATCATGATCATTTAGCATGATCAGTTAACCTAATGCATGTCTTTGAACTGTGAGAAGAAATCGGAACACCTGAACTAAATTTATGTGGACACAGGGACACTCCAGGTGGAGTCCTAGGTTTGGATGGAATTGGTGACACTGGAGCTGTGAGGCCTCTACTAACTGGTTGCACCTCTGTGCCACCAGTTGTCTCTAGTACTCACATAAGCATAAGTATAGTGCTCAATTGCACCCCCAACACTGTCGTTCCCTGGTCTGCCAGTGCTCAGAAGCTATAACTGATCATCCCACACCCATTGCTTTCCGTGTGGTGTCCTGGAACATTTTGAATCACAAAATTCATTTAAGATTTGGGCAATAGAGAAGTAGAATCTTTGCTAATAAAACTGCTTATCATATGAATAAGTTTTAATATAATTCATCTGTTTAATGCGTATGTGGCGAGTTTCTTTGTTCTTATTTATGTTAAGGTTTCATTTCCACTGGCCATGCTATATAGATTTAACTATGCAGAGATCACCTTTTTAAAATTTCTGTAGCCACTGCTTTCAACTGCTCTAACATTATTAATTTCGTCTTTTGTAAACAAGTGCTTAATGCTGAAGATGCACAAGTGAAAAATTATTAATTATATATATACAATATTTTGCCAAAGTGAGCAAGCATAAAGGTCAAAGAGTTTATAAGTAGAAAAAAGAGTCAGATAAAGTGAAAGAAGAAAAAAGAGGAAAGTATGAGTGTAAATGTGAATGAATTGTGTCAGACTGAGGAGACTATGACTAACATGGCCTGTCACCTTTGTGTCTCATCTAACATACAAGACAATTCAAGTAGAAATACTGGATGCTGCAAGCCATCAGTGACATGATTGGAAAAGACACCAGGATTTATTTCTCTACCTGTGTCTGCAAAACTACTAGAACTTGCAGAGATTTCTAAAGGTACTCAAGTATCACCTTCATACTAGAGGAGCAAACAAACATGGATGTTCAAAAGCGCTGGCTATCCTCCAGGAAATGTCAGATCATAGGGCATTAGTGAAACACAGTGGATTTATACAAAGTCACTCTGACATGCTGTATGCATGTATTTTTTAGGCTGAGAAAGATCATAACATTGCATAACATAGTATTGTATTTGTATTTAATGTGTCCTGTTTGCGGACTTGCACGTGTTTGCACAAGTGCACTTTGTGTTGTGTATTGCGTTGTTGTTCTATGTAGCACCTTTGGTCCTGGAGGAACGTTGTTTCGTTTCACTGTTTACTGTACTGTATATGGTTGAAATGACAATAAAGACTACTTGACTTGACTTGACTTGACTTAAATTTGATCAATGGGAAATTCAGATGTTGATGATCAATTTGGTCTTGATAAAGCCCTGAATAGTAAGTGAAATGCCCTAATTTCTTAAGTTTCCACAGTTGCAGCATGCTGTAAGGGTACTAACAGAAAGATAAAGCAGGTTACACTTTCAGATTGAAACATTTTGGTATGTTTCACAGACATGCACAATTTGCTGGTAGCCTAACAGGATTTGATTAACTTTGATTGGGTGGCCTGGTGAAAACTACATATGCTGTGCTAATAAATGTGCTGTTTATATTAAAAGCACCAAATATATTTTCAGAGCAAATGCAGCTTTGCTTCCATATGCAAGCGCCCAGATGGCCGAGATTCTTTTTTGGTTAAGGTTCAAACAAGAAAAGGAAAACAAATGGCAGGTTGTCATACTCTAGTCTCCCTCTGCAACAGCCTATCAGAGCCTTAACTACCACCACCTGTTCTTCTTTACTACTCTGCTAGGAAGGTCCAGGCCTACTTTGATGGTTATTTTGTTTATAAAAACTAATACGAAACGCATGCATTAATTCCATTTTTAAGTAACGATTTTAAAATAATAACTAAGTAACAATAAACCTTTGACATAAAAAAGCACGACAAAATAATATTACACAACTTCCCAAAACAAACAAGAGATCAAAATAATCAGGTTTATTTTTTCCATTTCTTAAGGGAGAATTGGAATTTACTAGGTGGAAGCACACCCTGGACAGGGCACCAGTCCATAGAAGGGTTCTGTTTGCTAGATCCCATTTCTAGTAACACGTTTACATAGATAATAACCAATGGTTGAACTATGAACAAGATTCAATTAATTAATTTAAAACACTATGTACAAAGTATTGCCACTATGAAGATTGCTCAAATGTAAACAAATTTATGACTCCAGTGTCAGCATAATAGTGTATATCCACAATATATGTGTCTGTCTTAAACTTCTGTTCCTATACCTTCTGGCACAAAACCATAATAGTCTTTCTGGATAACTTTGAAACTAAGACTAGGGTTTAATTCCCCGAACTGCAAGACTGCTGTTTGATCCATGAACAAAGCCCTTATCACCTAACAGCTTGGACTGGACCATCTAAAACTTTATCAGAACCAATTACTCTGGTAAATCAGTTTCTGTGCTAAACGTTGTGATACAGATCTAAATATTTCTGTAGAAACCTACAGACATTCACTGTATAGTGGCTCCAAATGATCACACACATATACTGATGCAAAGATAGCAACCTGATACTTTTCAGTGTTTTTCTTTTATTTACCTGCAAAAATCTTTATAAAAAATAAAAAAGGATAATTGCAAAAAATCACAATATACCAACTGCACTTTGTAGGAGTGTACAGCTGCAATATAAGGCAGATGGCAATTGCGGTGTGTGAGTTTTAAAATTTGATGTGCTTTGAGAGCACACTTTCTTTTAGTCCCTCGTGACACATGCACATACACATACAGCTGTTAGATTGACTTCCCTACTCCCTGTAGACTCATTCTTCTCTCAAATCCCCTTCCCACCCTCTCCAAATTTCCCTCCACAGCACATTTATTCCCATCGCTCTCTTCATCTGGACTCGATAGAGCTTAGCACCATTACGGATGTGCTCCAACCATGTGTGAACCCTCGGTCTGCTCACTATCTGCAGCCAGCTTTCTCAACCAACTCAGAAATACACACATTAGTGAATTACTTAAACATTTTCAGCAGTTTACACTTCTACGATCATTTTCATTATTGGGTCTTGGAAAACATAGGTGTTTGCTTTAAGACTGCAAGGCAAACCTGGCTGCTTATTACATTTAATCAAATTATGACAGTGAAATGTTTAATGTACAGTATATTAATCATGTTGGAGAAATCAAATATTTTAGTGAATCAAATGTTCAAATATACCTACATGCAGTAATGAATGAGCCATATTTCATCTGGTGATATTAATAATTAAAACTGTTTGGAACTAGTCTTTAACTTTAAGGCAAGACAAAGCATGCTCCCGACCAGATTTTATGACTAACCTTTGTCGACAACCTCAGCAATGAAATGTTAGGGGGTGCAACAAAATCAAGTAAATAATAATAATAATAATAATAATAATAATAATAATCATAATAATCATAATAATCATAATAATAACACTGATTTACACTGGAAAACATTGGTTTACATTCTGTTGACTTAATTATTTCAGCTGATTATGGGAATATGAAGTAAAAAATATACAAATGTCACATTTATTTTACAAAAGAGAAATGTTTGATGAGGTTATAAAGTCCAAATAGCAATAAGATGTTCTGAATAGCACATAATATATTTGTGTATATATATATATATATATATATATATATATACTGTTAGGTATTTTTTTCTCTTTTTTGATGCTCTGGAATAGTTATTATCAGGTTTGACATACTTAAATGCATACATAAATGCAAACAGTAGACTGCCATCATGTTTGTGTTCCATCTGCCTTGATATCCATGTTAGCAGTCTTTGAAAAACAATAAACAAATTTTGAACTAAAAGGTTAAAATTTTGGCTCTGAAGTTGCCAAAAAAGTCTGTAATCACATCAGGAAAAAAAACAGACCAAGCATTCTTTTTTATGGTTTTTATGGTATTGAGGAATTGAATTGATTAGAAGCCTAATTAGTGGTCCATCAAATATACCAGCTTTAAATTTCTCACGTGAAAGAGCAGGAAATTTGGTGCACAGGTACCTAAAGTACTCACCATAAAGTCTCAATTTTTAATGCAAGTAGGAGCAACACTTTCTAAGGATTAACTGGTGGTTCATTCTTAATATTTTTTCATTGATCTCAAATTTCTCTCTAGTGGGCCATTCGTTCCTTCCTCGTTTCCTATCCTTTGCTTGGCTATCCCAAATGAAAGAGATGCACTGACATAACCTACAGAAATCATGTTTTTTTATCTCATCCTCACCCTGCACAATTTGATAAATCAATTTGTTGATTTATTGATATATCCATAATGTAGGGACAAGACCTGTTATTTATATGTCCACATTGTTCACATATTGCTACATGGGAGCTCACACTGCGTGAAACAAATCCCTTAGGAATTTCACAATGTTTCTCATATTTACTTTGACTTTCATTTCATAGTTGATAGATACTTCATGTTTTGTTTCGTCAACTTAATCTCATATGTTAATAAATACCCTGTTTTTAATAAACAAAGATGGCCAAAATTGTGTTTAAAAACGGTATACCTCAGAGAAAAATTGAAAGGGATCTCCAAAACTATTGTCTTTATAACAGATTCATCAAAGTTAAATCTGAAAGCTGTACTGTGTCTACACTTCAATACTCACTGGCTATGCAGTACACATGAAGAAACTACAATAACACAGAACTGTTCTGGACACAAAGTGCACAATTTACAACTGGTATTCACACTTGGACTTCTTCCCTTCAGACAGTCACAAATTATTTATATATATATATATATATATATGTGTGTGTGTGTGTGTGTGTGTGTGTGTGTGTGTGTGTGTATTTTTATAACAAAAATAATGTATTTAATAAAGTGTTATTTATACTCATGTCATTTTTGGTCCTCAATACAGAGAAGCCTGTGCATCTCTGGGTCTCATTACCATGACATGACCATTCGCTGGCATGGAATGGAGAGTGACTGGGTGCATTTTGCACCAAAGAAATCATCTTGGAGCCAAAATAGTAAGTTTTTTTAATTAGTTTTTATTAGGAAATGCCTTTAGAAATGCTGATCTACTGCAGGAATATAATAACCAACCAGTTACCAACCAGTGACTATGACCAAGCAGCTGTGACTAGTGGGTAGCAATATATAGATTTTGTTGTCACAATTAAAATCATTGCAAATAAATACTAGTTAAATTAGGGACATGTTTTACTATAAAATGTATTATAAACAAAAAGTTTACCATAACATTTGGTAATGTTTTATTACTGTATAGGTAAGTTATATTAAACATTTCCTTAAAACTTCATAATTAATTATTGTTACATAAAAGTAGATAAACAAATAAAACCGCTTATTACTCTAGCCATCTCAGCTTGTGTTTTAGAGCCAAACAGATGTCTTGAATATATTATGATAAGGACTTGTATTTTTGTTGTTGTTGATACCTAGCTGAAACAAGAAGGAAAAATGTTAAATGATATGCAGTAACAGTAAAAAAATAAAATGTATCAGACGGAGCAAAGCTGAATCATAGAATCTTAATTAAACTGTTAGAAGATTTACATAGAGTATGAATAAAATATCAGGCCCTTGCAAAAACAAGGTTTTCTTTGCAAAAGACAAGTTATGGAGATTTATTAACACTTTAAGAATTTGCTGGATCTCATTATTTTCCATCTCTATTAAGATCTTTACAAGCATACATAATGAAAGGCCTAATAAAAGATTTAATAAATGGACTTCTGTTTAAAGTCAAATGAATTTGCTGCTGGAGGAGCTGGTGAGAAAGAAATAGAGGGAAGACTATTATATGAGTAGAATGTGGGGAGGACTGTCAAAAATGGATTAAGTACTCAGTGTTAAGATGAATTCAGTTTCAATTAAATGAGGGAGACATTTGGGCTAATCCAGGTCCACAGGCTGGAAAGAAAATAGGGACCTGTGTCAGGTGATATGCAAATCACTTTCATTTCAAACCAGGTTTTCAAAGCTTTCGGAGTTTTATACAGTCTGAAAATGTCAAAAACAAACCTCTGTATTTCTATACACTGTTATGAACACAGTAATGAACCAAGACCAACCAACAAACTTAAATGTAGCAAAGCATTTACTTCAAATTGTAATTAAATATTGACATAATATTGAAGCTTACATGCATTACATTAAATGTTCTGAAGACTTTCAGTATAACAAAATAACAGTAACAAGACCATAGACATATTGTGAAATAAGGAAAATGGCTTTATTTGCCATTGGGGTAGGGATGACACAAGGAAAATAACTACTAGACACTAGATATACTAATAAATATATAATAAAGTGTTGATTTCCAGACAATAAGAGACTTTCACATATAGTATAGTCTAAAGGAAAGTAGAACATTATTCTCCATTTAATAAAACATAAAATGTATACTTCATAATGTTCATTTGGGAAAATGATCTAATATTATATACATGTGAGTGGCAAAGATATGTAAACCTCTCTGATAAGCAGTATATTTAAAGGTGAAATTCAGGCCAGGTGTTTTCAGTTAATCATACAGGATGACAATCAGGTAAGATGGGAACCCTGCACATTTAAATCGATGTTTAAGGCTAAGCAAACAGATATAAAACTGCCCAAATCAATAGTTAGAGATATTGCACAAACTGGGGAAACTGAAGACCATTGTTACTGATAAGAAAATGGTTAAACAACAAAGAAAAAATGATGTAAATGAGAAGTGTTATGAGGAGAGTAAGAAACTCTTGGTATTCCAGCATAAGAACCTTATCTTAACTGTAAAACATGGCTATGTTACTGGCTGTTTTGATTCATCTGGGCCATGATGGCTTACCATCATGATGGAACTTCTTAATTGTCAGGACATTTGTCCATTAACTGAATTTCATAGGAACATAGGTCAATACACACTTTACCGAGTACAATTTTTGCAAACTGAGGTGGTGAAGCATAGCATGGGTCATAAGAGTTTGCGATTTGCATATAGTGTTGCCCTTCTGGCTGTGTATCAAACAGTGGAAGCTGAAGCAGTGAAGCAGTTTGTATAGGAATGAGCACCTTTAAGCCTGAAGCCTGGGACAACCCCTGAGTACATCTACTGATTCTTGTGAGAGGAGCCAGTTGAGGCAGTTTGGGCATCTGAAAAGGAGGCCTATTTGAGGTCTATCAGACACAATTAACTGCGAGAAGGTTCCAGAGTACGCCCAGGACAATTATAGCAATTATATCTCCCGACTGGCCTAGGAGCAGCCAGGTATCCCCCAGAAGGAGATGGAAGTAGTTTGAGGGGGCAGTTGTTTGTCGGCCCTGTTGCTTCTGTAATTCAGAAAAATACATGGCACTCTTGCTCCAGAGCAACTTCCAGCTTAAGAAGTGCTGAAGGTTTCATTTCGTTGAAGGATACGTTTGCCGTATGTCTTTCCAGTACATCCCAAGGATGTTCAATGGGATTTAGAAATTGAAGACCAGCCCATGCATTCAATTCCTGCCTGCCATGTTGCTGACGAGAAGTGCATGGTAGGACCTTACATTATTGTCCATTGAAAAAGTTGTAAGTTGTTATAAACTTCCAGCAGCAAATGTAAAGAACCATACTGTCCCAACATTGATTTGGGATTGTAAGAAAGCTTAGAATTACATAAAAAGTGATAATCGTCATCATTTTCATATGCAGGCTGAAACATGAATGAATTTAAACAGAGACAGACATGTTTGATGTCACGGGTCAGGCACCAAAACTGAGCACAGCAACAATACACAAGCTATTTAAACTGCAGCAACTAGTGGTCTCATAGGCAAGGATATTAAAGCAGAATGATATTTTAAGACTTGCTGTTCAAACTCTTAACGAAGCACAAATACATGCACAAAGCTGCTTACTTCCTTTCGAGATTATAAGATGTTCAGCAGTGTCATCAGTTCAGAACTGGCAGAAACCATTTGGTGTCTACCAAGAAGGGGCTTTCATTGGAGTATTACCTCAAAAAAGCCATATTTATTTCTAAAAAACAACATGAAAAATGGCAACAGGACTTCTGGAGTGATGAGTCTGAAAATGCAGTATTATATGTGGCTGTAATGGAAAGCAGTTTGTTCACTGAAGGGCTGGATGATGGTAGAATAATGAGGGTCTGTAGGCAACGATAAAGAATGGTAGAGGTTCCTTGCAATTGTGGAGCTACATTTCAACAAATGAGTTGACTGTTTGATCAGGATTAATGTTGTCCAATGTTGATCAATGATGATTAATGTGTCCAGTGTTGTAATGCATTCAACCTCAATATAGATGAATGCCTAGCATATACAATTTATATGTGGTATGGTTTCAATATAATGTTACCATGTACTGTACTTGGCTTTTTATAAGGCTAAAACTCCAGTAAGATTTATTAATCTGAATCAACATTGACCATTGACTGCACCCCTAACTGCAAGCATGTATAATGATGTGCAGAATAAATGTATCTTGCAATTCAGATGGCTGAATCCCATTGTGCCCTTAAAGTTAGATTTAGATCTTCCTAAACTGCCATCAGAAACTGGAGAAGTCATTAACAGCTACTAACCACCTCACCTATTTTTCACTGGGGGTTTTATGGCTTTCCAATGACACCATACCAAACCAGAATTGTCTGCTCATGAATTTCTTGTCAGAAAACTTTAATCCATTATTTGGTTCCTCAGCTATTAGTATCTGTGCCTGTCGTGCACCATTACCACCACTCTATAATGGTTTTTACCCTTTACCTACTATAATTCTCTAAGTCTGTTCCTCATCAAAGTTATAACAATACATCTTATTTTCACGAACTGTTTACAACAAAGTATTTTCAAAATGCTGACAAAAAGCAAATAAGGATAAGAATAAACTTTATTGATCCCTTTGGGAGCGTTCCCTCCGGGAAATTGAGGTTCCAGCATCTGCATTACAGTACTCAAAAGGAGGTAGAAAGGTATAAAAGAGAGAATTAAAAATTAAAATATTTAA
>JAUZST010071622.1:0-21735 GCA_034779995.1 Parotocinclus haroldoi
TAAAATAAGATAATGCTTTATTAGTCCCACAGTGGGGAAATTCACTCAATCTCAACTTACTTATTATCATGCTGCAAATTTTGTGAGCAAAAATTATTTTATAAAATATATATTATAATGCACTTTATAATATATATTTTATAAAATAATTTTTGCTCACAAAGTTTGAAGCATGATAACGTACAGCTAATTGCTCCTTTATTAGCCATGAGCATGAATACACTGTATATTATTTTCTCCCCCTCATGGCGCGTTCTCATACATTTGTCCCCAAAAGTGTCCTAAGTCAGGTCACATACACACACCTAATAGCTCAGTAATTGTTTGTTTTCTAATACAGAGAAGCATTAAAATAAGTTTACAGACCTGTATAAAATCTGATAATTGTGGAATCGTTTGTTTCTCTTCGTTAGCAGGTAGCAGAATAGCTAACAGATCAGGGTAAATTGTACACGGGGCAGATCAGCTGACCCGGTTTAGATTATATGACCTTAACACTGGCGCCCCGTAGCGGACATGTCGTGCTAATGCAGCCCAGTCAGCCTACATTCACTCCGCAATACGAATGAATTTGAAAATGAATTTGAAAATGATCCACCCAAGAATATGTTTGCGAACACAAATATGTTAGTTACAACGCCTAACCACTTTTTGTCTCAAAACCCATTTAAAAAAGCTAAACAGGATTATCTTAAGAATCTGTGTGGATCCACTTTCCGTTCAGTTCTGATTACCCTGTTTTTACAAAAATGTGCAGTGAGGTCAAATCCAGGTGTATCCAGCCTAGAGATCTTGGTTGTAAGAGTCATGCAGCGATGCCTTGTTGTAGCTCTTACGTGCTCTGAATGATCTACTGATCTATTGGTGGTCTGCCTGGGCAACGAGCTAGATGTACACTACCCAAAAGTAGTATTCATAGAGCCATTTTAAAAGCCATCAGGAAAAGTATGGCCCTCTTAAGGAAAGACTCTGTTAGGCCGGACAGAGGCAGAGTTTAGAACCAAGATGCCAACGTGTCGGGGTGAAGGAAGATGTGGTTGTCTGAGCTGGCATGGGAAGCACAGGGACACTCTCGCAATCCAGCTGCCTGGTAATCCGGGAAGACGAGCTCAAAAAAGTATAGTGGCAAATTTGAAACAAAACAGCAATCAGTCACGCTCCAAAGAGCTTCTAAAATAGAGCGTGTTGATTTGCTTCTGATGGTCTGCAGGTGCACTGATTAGATGAGCCGCCTAGGACCATTGGTGGGTCTGGAAGAGACAGTGTCTCACGCAAGACCCAAACACTGCCACCAGGGAGAACAGAACAAAAAACACGAGCGAAGCGTGCACACACCCACACCCACAATAGAAAACAGAAGGCCTTCAGATTTAGTGTTTACACCAAAAATTAAGCAATATTTTCATTAGTATATATATATAGATTCTGCCTGAGACAGAACTGCATTGTGAGCTTTTCAGCAATCTATCATTTTTATCTGGGTGTCAAATGATGATTATCATTAGTATATTTGACCTGATTTATCAATGTTATAAATATGGAAAAATCTTTGGGGGTCACTTATTTGGCCAAAATTGATATTTTTCGTAACCACCAGGCCTTATGATGTTGGTGTTCTATGTGATTTTTTTTGGGATGTACTCAGATAATCTTATTTGCCCCACAGTGTCTTGGGAGCAAAAGTAAAGGGTATATAAATGATTGTGACTTTCTTTCTCCATATTTGACTTCATATAGACATCACCTTATTTTTTTCAATAATGAAATTGTCATATATCTGGAACATGATACAACAATAAAATATGCAGTTTTTTCATTTATTTTGTTACTTTTTTAGATGTTCCCAACGTTTTTTTTTAAATTATCAACATGGTATCTTGTGAACAAGAGTAATGCATCTGTAGATTAAATGTATTTGTTTATTTGGCTTCTATAACGTCACTATCAACATCAGTGGCCATACATACACACAAGTCACTGCCAATTTGGAGTAATCAATTGTAATCTTTGGACTGTGGGAGGAAACTGGAGTACCTGGAGTAAACCCATGCAGACATAGGGAGAACCCAGGCCTCTCCACCCTGGGATTGAACCCAGGACCTCCTAGCGGTGCTACCCACTGTGCTGCACATGCATCTAGTTAGTAATCCGTGGAGCTCCCTTTTTTTCTCTCGGACTCTGCGATTCTTGTGCCTATTCTTGTAACAAACCTTCAAAGCTGGAGTAATGGGTATTATTCTTACTCTATCATTTTCTCTATTTTAAATCCATCTGTACAGTTGTCATTGTTAATGGCCTCATTTATGATGGTAACTTTCAAATCTTTCATATCTCTGGCCTTATGATAGAATGCTAGAATTAGCTCTACCCGTTTCATTCAATAATTTTGGGCCGAAAATCATTTTTCATAACTACTGAACCGTACAATTTTTTTTGTTTTAGGGAGATTTTTGCCACATCCTCTGATCTTTTTTTATATGTTCGACTATATAGATTATTCTTCAAATCTGAAATGCTGCCTCTGGTTTTATTGTCAATCGCCTTATTTTCTAAATTCAAATAATCTCAGGCTGTTTAAATAAAAATTAAATAAATAAAAAAAAACGGACTGGCATATTGGGAGTAAAGTTACTGCGTCTGGAGATTATTGCTCTATCATTCTCCAAGTTTGAAATACGTGACTGTTCCCCTTTATCCCCCCCCCTTGTTGAATAATATGTGCTAATTTACATGAACTCAATGACGATGCATTTTAAAAGGTTCACCCAAACACGTTACATTGATGAAAACTCCAAACTCTTATTTCAAATGATTTGAGACTGGAACTGTGCCGTGTTTATTCATCCTTTTAATGGCACATACATGTACATCATGCAGTCAGTCCAGAAAAAAGGCAATATAATTTAGCCCCTCACCCTTCTTTTCTCCTAGAACAGTCCGTTTCTACCCCTTGGAATGAGCTGATAACCTTGTATATTGCTGGGTTCTCCATTTAAATGTACCGGAGGAAGAGGCAAGTTACTATTTGTTACCTTCATAATCCAGTATAGATGAACCTGCTAAAAACAAAACCTTCAATTTACTGAGCAGAAGCTTCAGGGACAAATGGTATATATTTTTTTTTTCAAAACAGTTCAAGTTTAATCATTTACAACCAGAGCCCTTCCTATAGCTCTTCCTCATTTCAAATAACTTTTAAAGGAAAAACCGTCAACCACATTTCCTCAAACCATTATTCCAGTAAAACCATGATCTATGTACAGCAGAACTGTAGTGGTGTAAACATGTTCTCAAATTCCAAAATTCTCTAACCAGATCTGCATGAATGTGTGCTTTGTTTCTTTTTGAATCACATCCAAACTAAACATAGCTAATAGCTATTTCGACATTTCCAATAGCTAGATATCGACCACTGATGTCATACATACATGAGCTGACCAAATATAATGAAATCTGTGCAGAGAACAGCCAAAGCTTTGTTTTACTTGTTTTGTGTTTCACCTGATCAAACTGCCGTAAGCGATCAACGCAGCATCTAGTGGGCTAGCTGAAACAAGAGAACGATGATAAACGGAGAGAGATGAGACATTCTTACATTCAATACAAATCTCACAGGCTCTTGACCTGGTACTTCATTCGCTTATCTGTCGATTTGTTTTGTTGCAGGTCATTCTAAGCGTGCGTGCGTGCGCACAAAATAACTAGTTCATTTTAATTGAAGAAAAAGATTTGTAAGGGAGTGTAGCTGTACAGTCGATGCATATTTCTATTTATATTGTCTCTCCTGTGCAGGTGGGAAGGAATGACGGGTTTTCTTGAAGATGTCTGAATCCTGTCTCCGTAATGCTCAAGTCCCATCTTCAACTGAGTGAAAGAGATAAAAATGGTATCATGTTTTTGTAAAGCTTAAAGAAAGTACATTCTGTATCTACCCTTATTCTTGCTTCTAGGCACTCTTCATAAGGACATGTTTAAATGCCTGTGATATTACATACTATTAACTAATCCCCCCTCCTCTATAGATCAATGGTGGGAATGATTTTGATCATGGAACTACTTTTCATGTCCGTGTTAAACAATGAGTGAAATGGGCATTGCTCATTACTAATAACTTAAAAAGGGCTGAACAGAATTTGAGACAAATGGTGCTGAATTTTTTTTCCACATTATATATAAACGTGCGCATTTACAACACCTTTACGAGAGCTCAGAAGACAACAGTTCTAAAAATGAAAATAAATTAAACAACATCCTTGCAAAATTGACCAGTGGCCTGACTTAAATCATAGCTCTGTTTGAATGTGTCTCTACCAGCTGTGCACAAACAGCTTCAGGAATATCTGTCCATTCTTCCTTGCAGTTGCAAGTTAGACTGCGGTAGCTTAGTGGTTAAAGTACTGGACTATGGGCCAGGTCCAGCCAGGCCCTTAGCCCACAATTGCATGGTAAGGATGGCTGTAAGAATTGTAAGTAGCTCTGGATAAGAGTGTCTGCGAAACGACAAATTCAGGTTCAGTCAGATTCTGCGGTGAGCAGCAACCGACTACTAAATTCAAGTCTGCAGTTTTCATTTGGAGTTTGGACTTGGCCGGGGACTTTCACCTTTCCACTGATTTGTTTGGTGATGGGTTTATGGTCGTTGTGGGGCTGCAGGTGAACCACCTGCCCCTCTTCAGTTGTCTAGTTATGTGCTGCAGGTTTTACTCAGTTATTTGGGTGAACTTGGCCAATTCTACTTTCAATTCTGATCAACTGCCTAGTTGCCACTGAAAAAACACATCCACAACTTTCAGGATTCTTACTTGCCATCGTACCATACAAGCTATGTGTAAGACTTGGTAGATTGTTGTAACACACGCAGACTGAACCATCTCAGCCATAAAGATTAGTCAGGCCTTCAAAGTTACCAAGAGCAATTCTTATCATATCTTATCATCTTATCTTACTGCTCTGAACAATACTCAGCAAACCTCTGAATATCTTAAGCCTTAACATTAACAATTTTAGAAAGTAAAAGGGGGAAGCCAGACAAAGTATGGAATTGTGTATAGGTCAGGGACAGAACCCGTTGCTAATAAATAACTCTGAGGTGTATAGTTTATAAGCGCAGAAACAGTTTAGGAAGTACTACAGTCCAGCATCTGCAACAATACTGTCCTGTAGCTCTAAAACTATCCCATAATACCAGGTGTTTTTAGCTTGATGTACATGATGTACAACTGAACACTGACTGATGACTGATGTTTAATTTATATTGAAACTTACAAACCTCTTCTCCTGTTTGTTATTGCCACCTCCTCTGATAGCTACAGGGTGGCTGTTCTGTTGGTTGAGGCCACGCACTATATTAGGGTGAGTGGGAGTGGGAGAGGACACAGGAGGTTGGCCCGGCCGGATCGGTTTAGCTGTGGACAGAAAGAGTACAAGGTAAAACAGAATTAGAATAAATGCATTTAACACAGGCACTCTGAGCAGGAATTGATTTTTTTTTTGTGAAAATGTTCCCAAAATGTTTTTTTTTTCCATAGCAATGTACAAAGAATTGTTGAAAATTGAGTATCTTGAGGATCTGGAGGGAGCATGTGAGATCTGATGCGCGTTTCCACAAAGTGTGTGTGGAAAATCACCAATCTGTGCCGTGTGTCCACGTCGCGCCATGTTCTTGGCCCTCACAGCCTCTTTGATGCGATCGACTTCCTGCTGGTAGCGTTTCCGATCGTGTGCTGCATTTTCTTTGGCCTCCTTCAGTGCTGACTCTAGAGCCTTCACACGCTCGGCTGTTGCCCGCAGACGCTTCTCCAGCTTTGGCAGTTCACAGCGCAGATCTGCATTGTCCCGCACCAGCTGGACGGAGAGAGGGAGGGTTATATGGACGTTTTATAAGAACAGTACAGGTAAGCAGTAATGAGGTTTAGGACGCTGGGAATAGCAGAACAGGCCAAACTGACCATGATTTGCAGATTTACGACTGCCAATTCTAACCAAACTATTCAAAGACCACAATCAAGCATTAAGACCAACGAATATTACTGCAATATTTTGGTTTGACAGAATAATGGGCTCTCTGATAAAAAAAAGTCTTTATTATTGACAGACCTGTAACCCAACATAAGCATTCTTTTATCTGAATTACTGCTCAGGACCAATAACTGATCCCTGAGGAACACCTTAAGAGACAGAAGTGGATGTTTGTTGGCCAATGGCAACAAAATTATGCCCGTTAACGAGATCAAGTGAAAATTGTCAAATAATGACAATGTCAATGAGGTTATCATTGAATATAAATATCGTAAGCATTCAGTATAGAACAGCATTAGATTACCTGTTTGTGGACCTTGGTTAGTTGTTCCAGGTTGTTCTCTAGGAAGGAGATCTTCTGCTTTTGTGCTGCACTTCCACCAGTGTCATCTGAATCCATCTCTGCACTCTGTATACACACAAAAACACACACACACTCATTTCCATACTATGCTAGGTGCTAAGGTAAGCCGAGGCACAGGCATTAAGAAGAGGTTTTTATATGCAGGTAAATGTGTTTATTTATCGAGTTAATGATACCTTTTTCACTCTTGTTGCCAGATCTTGGACAAAAAGCTTCCTGAGGTTATGGAGAGTCTGCAGCTCTTTGGCCTTTAAAGAAATAAAATACAGATTCACTACATTTGGGTGACGTTCAGCCAGTTTCTTTTGAAACCTCGTGTCAAATTCAATTACTACATACAGGTAGAGTCAAAAGATACACTTAGGCACTTTTATTTCTGAAGGAAAATTACATATTTGAATAAAATACCCCAGCAAGCAATGGGTATGGGGACCCATCTTTTAGGCTATGTCCAGAACATGGCCACCATCCTAAAAGCTGCCATCTTGCATGAAGGGCATGTTTTTCCAATTGAAGGTGGTCACGTAGCAGATCAAAGATTTGAGAGAATTTGAGAGATTTGAGATTGTCAGATTTGCTATATTTATTGTGGTTCAAAAGTTATCAACAATGGTTGTGGCACCCTTTACGAAAAGTACACAATGCAGCATGGGATGTATCCGATTACCTTCTCCTCAATAAAAAAAAATATACAACTTATTATACAAAAACACACTCTCAGATTGCACAGGTAATTTCTCTGTTCAGTAACATTTACTGCAGCAGTGGTGTATTTTAGTTCACAGCTCAGCATAAAACACACTTTCAGCTCAGTAAATAATGTAAGCATTGACACGAGTTAAGATTAGATCTTTTCCTAACTTGTTCCTACCGTCCAGAAACTAAATCTAAAGGTCGGATTGACTGTCATCTTTGCCAAACATTGTCTCCTTTTAATTTGTTCACCAAGTCATTTCCATTTCCATTTATTTAAACTGAGTTTCTCATGTTCCGTTGAAGAATGAGAGAAAACAATGATGGAAATCATTCGTCAAATGAACACTGGTTTGAGGCGTTTCATCATGCCAGAATGCTCAGCTATTAATTCAAACTGTTTGGTGTCATAGCCGTGATTTGTATATTTGCTGCCAAGTTTAAAAAAAAGCTGGTGGTGTCCATAGTTTGAGCCAGGGTAATAGTCACCGATCTGAACTTACCACAGTCTCTTCCAAACCCTTGAGATCCTGTCTGGCTTGCTCTCTACGGTCCTGCATCACCCTGTTGTTGCACAAAGACACAATGTTTGAAAATCCTCACTTGTATCAATATACTTATCAATATGTTTAACACAGTCGCTGTTTTTCATTAGTTGTTCACAAGTTTTACGACAAATAATCCTAAATAGTCAGTCGTGTTATAAGAACTTCTATTACTCATATTGCAACCAAACAAACGGAGATATCTGAAGACAGAATGGATGTAGAAGTGTGAAACCGTACGTTAGTTCGTTCAGTTTGCGGCTCTTTTCCTGATCAGCAGATCGGAGTTTCTCATGTTCGACATTCAGGCGCTCCTTCTCCAACATGACTTTCTGATTCCGACTAAAGACAGTGAGAGATGAATTTTGGTTTTTTTTGGCTATTATATTTGAAGGACACAGTCAATAGACACAATCAGCTTGGTAAAACGTACAACATATAGTGGAGGACAAAAATCATACTACTGATGCTTATACTTGCCAATATTTTAAAATGTAATATACTTTTTTTTAATCCTACATCATATATTCAGCGTAAAGATATTATTGGAAACTTTAACCATGCAAAGGTATTGGGCGTTCTTTAGTTTACAATTTATATTCTGCTTATTTTTATACGAGTTATATTGGTCACTGCACTCATCGGTTTCTCTAGGTACTTTGTTCGTCCCTTTTAGTCTGATCTTTAATGGTCAGGACCAGCACAGATCAGGTGTTATTTTTGTGGTGGAACGTTCTCAGCAACGCACTATGACTGACGTTGTGGTGAACTGATAGAGATTGTTGTTCTGGTACAACCGAATCACACTACTGCCGCTGTACATTGATACACCACTACCAAGTCAATGTCAGTACAGTGCAGAGAATGTTTCACCACCCAAATAGGTGGGGATCCTGACCATCACAGAAAAGAGTAAAAGGGATGAACAAAGTATGTAGAACTTCAAAGTGCAGTAGCCACTAAAACTCGAAGAATAAAAAGAATACAATCTAAAAATATAGAATGTATGAGACTTCTGCACAGTACTGTACATTTCAGAATTAACTAATATTTGGCATGTTCCCCTTTTTAGTCTATAGACACCTTGCACTCCACTATTTGGTTCAAAATCTGATAATCAAGGTTATCCCAGCATGATTTCACAATAATCCAGAGAGCATCTTGTGATGTTACTTTAAAGATTCTTGATGGGCTTTAAATAAGACGACTATAGAGGAAATATCCAGTCAGCACTCTTATCTTATCTTATCTCTTATCTTTACCGTGCAAGTCTCTCACCACAAAGATACAAATAATTCACTAGTGGTTGTAGGGCTATTGGGGCAGGGCCATAGATCTAAATGTGTGTGCATGTTCCTATACTGTACTGTAATTTGTGAATAAACGTGTCATACTCCTGTAATTCTGTGATCAGTTTCTCTTTGCTGTCCAGTTCATCTCTCAAGCTGCTGATCTGTTTCTGATGAGACTCTCTGTGACTCTGAATTTGTTTCTCCACTGCATCCTACAGTGAAAGCGCACATAGACGCGCACAGTTTTGAAAGTTACACAAAGACAACACGGCTTACAATTCTCCTTTATCTTTAATATCCAATAAATGTACATTATGCACGTTCTTATTACCTTCACCTCGGTGGTGCTCTGTATCTCTTTCTCCAGAGATTGGACTTTTTCTGCACACACAAAACATTGACATGACTTATAATAATAATGAGTATAATGAGTTCCTTAAATCATCCCTGTTGTGCTATAAAAGAAAATGTGCAAGCTTGCATAGCTAGCTTGGTTTCATCCTTCCACGTCCATGGGAAGTCCTCACAAGGATAGCAAGACAAACGTGTGTGGCGTGTGAATGCAAAAATACCCTGAGCTCTGATTTTCACCAGCTCTTCACCAAGTTGGTCTACGTTCTCTTCTAGCTGCCTCTTCTTTTGCTCAATGTTTTGCAGATACTCTGACAGAGACTTTATCTTTGCCTCATGCTAGAAAGAGAGGGACGCATTAGTTAGAACATATATTGGTTTAATGCAGATTAATGGTGCTAGCAATCGGAAATGTATGATAATCTAATGAAGAATAATAGCTGTTTGACATTATCACTGTATTATTTAACCTCCTTACTGTACTGTACTCCTCACACATCTGTTACAGACGCAAAGATGCAACAGGGATTGCAAAACTGAACTAGTCAGAATAAAGCTCAATTACAGCTGTGCCTTCAGTGCTCAGAAACAATAAACGTCATAACAGGCGTTCAGTCTTTGTATAACATGTTAATACTGTAATATTAATTAACATCTGTATACGAGATACAGAGAGCAAATTCTTTCCATTAAATATTTATAACAAAGACCAGACCGAAAGCAGCCCAGGCTGCTCTACTGCAATTAGTACCATCATCTGTATAATGTCTACCTTTAAATGTAAAATTAACTGTTTATACTAATATATTAATTGGATACATGATTTTGGCTTCAGTACATTCAGGATTTGAGACCAATTCGTTCACATTAATGAACATTGCATTACCTAATTAATTGTACCATTACTTTAATATACTTTAAAGTATTTACTACGTTAAGTAAGTATTTACTTAATTAACATCTAAGGACGGATCTGTTTTTGAGTCTTGGTCCTCCTATGGTTTCTTCCTTCTAATTTCAGGGAGTTTTTCCTTGCCACGGTCTGCCCTAGGTTTGCTCAATTTGGGATTGCCCTTTTAAGATAATATAAGATTGTAAAGCTGCTCTGAAACAATGTTCCATTGTATAAAGCGCTATAGAAATAAAATTTGACAACATGTGCATCACCTGTGATATGAGTAACTGGCAAGCAGCGAGCTCCTTGTCATTTTCGTCCATTTTCTTATTACTTTCTGATTGGCTGCTTTCCAGCTGCTTACAACGTTTCACCATGGTCTTCACTTCTGACTTCAGTTTGCTGATGTAGAGCCTGGCCACCGTGAACTCCTCGTCGATCACGCCACTTCCCTCATGCTGCTGTTGAGTGAGAGTTCAAAGTTTCAGTGTGTATCAGGTGCAATTACCTGAAGTTTGTATTAAAAACGGTGATAAAAATCTAGCAAAGGCCTTTATACACTGTGTACACCACAGCTTGAATGAGAACCTTTCTGAAAAGGCCTTGCTCTCCTGTCCTATGGCTCAGGAATGCATTCGATCATTTTTTACCTTGATGTCATTGCTCCCCACAGCAATACCAATCTCAGCAAGGTCCTTAAGCAATGATGACATCATCTCAGTAACTCTCTTCTTCTGATGATTACTCATCTCCTTTAACTTCTGCAGCTCAGAGTCTATGGAGGTCAGGATGATCTGAAATAGAACACAATTTCCATATGTTATTCGTTTGGTAAATTTAAGTAGCTTATAACTGCTGATCAGAAAGTATTTTTAATAACACGGTTTAAACTGTTACAACTGCATTTAAGCAAACGTATCTGGCAACACGAACGATGGGTTAAAGAGGCCAAACTTGAATAAGGATATCGACTTTCTTGGATTACAGATGTTCAGCCTCAATAACTACATTTGCTGTTTTCTCTCAGAAACCAGTCCCACCATGCCTGGGCCCCACCGGAGGGCAGAAACACTCTCCATCTTTCGGTTGTCAGGGGACGGTGTCTCTCCAAGAACCTACCGCTGTGGTCTCAAGATCCTAAAGTAACTCTGTATCTGACAAAATAATTGCCAGTATGCATTGTGTGCTATTCTATTCAATACTGATTTGTTATTATTTACTTAGTATTACTATTACTACAAACTTGTTTGCCTACATATATTAGTTTTATTTTTACAATTAACATCTATGCCACTCAAGGAGCATGGGTCCCTTTTAGAATCTCGGTCCTCCCAAAGTTTCCTCCTTATAACATTTAAGTTGTTTTTCCTTGCCACTGTTGCCATAGGCTTGCACAATTTGGGATTGGCCTTAGACGTTAATCTAATAGTGTAAATGCAAAAGCCTACTATTCCTTCATAATTGCGTTGTAGAACATAAACTGACAGCCTCATCTACATTTTTCATTGTTTAATAGCAACTCGGTTGCTTCACTTTACGAATCGTCTACACGCTTGTTGAAACACAAGACATCTGCACACTGTAGACACAGATTACACTGGTGAATGTCATCTAAATTATTTGTGACTTTTATTAAAAATAACATGATATTAAAATTAAAAAAAAAAAAACAACAAAAAAAATCTCTATCCGAGTAAATTTATTTGGACTGGGTCTACATGAATGTTTTAACATTGTGCTTCAGCAGGTCCAATTACTTGCAATTTATTAGGCTGCATATAAGCAAGTAAGCCAAATTAGATCAGAAATGCTGTAACTGATGCTCCATTAGTCATAAACTGATTATTATTTCTCATTAAAAAAAATCTAAATTCTGTACTTGGCTCCCATTTGCAAACAAAAACACATTGCCTTCATTATGTTTCGATGCACGTGCTATCATTTATTCCTAAAAAGCACAGAACACACAAGCTTACAGATTTCTGGTTGAGTTCTTCACTGATGGCCTCAAACTCCTTGGCCTTGTCCTCCACCTCCTGACTCTTCTGATCGTAGTTAACAGCTAGTTCCTCTAAAGCCTGCAGGACCTCCTTCACCTCCTCTTTGGATGCGTCATTCTCCATCTGCAGCCGACTGAGCTCTGACTGCAGATTATCATGGTCTCGCCGTGATGACGCCAACAGCTGAAACACACAAAATCGCGCATTCCGTTAAAGGTCATAACCATTTCAATATGAAGATAGTGTACCTGACTAGTGGAATAGTGGTTAGCTGAAGCTAGCTATTATGGATGTCCATACCCTCCAAAGGCCAAAATGCAACACATGCTACCCAGACTGGAATACCTGATTGTTAGTTAACAATAAATGATAAATAAATTATTTACGATTCAATTTTCGTACAGCTTTTTTTTTTTTCTCATTTCTGAAGTGCAAACAATGCAAAACATTATAAAGAACACATAAACTATTCAAATAAATGACTAGAAACAGAGGTTTAAACTGTAAACCAAATGTTATATAGCACTAGCTTTTAAAATTATAAATAAAATGTTTACTTAGTGTGTATGGGAACATGGCTTACAATTGCATATACAGTAACCGCACCAACAACACGTGATGTCGTATATTTCCAAGTAGAGATGACTCACTTGTGACTGGATGACTGTTGGTGGCAGACTTGTCACAGTACATGACTCAACATTGATTGGCTACATAAACTGTTCACAAAAATGACCATACACCCTATTGAACAGTCAATGTGTAGCACTCTCATCCATTTTAACATGCTTCTGTTCACCCCCATGAATGTATCACTTACTACTCAATCACTATAACTTGATTCTACATCTCATAAACTTTCTTTGACTCGTCATTTGCTTGTCCGATGATCTTGCTTAATGAAATAAAATCAAATGCTTATTTTTTTTTTTTAATCGCTTCGTATTCATTTTCAAATAATCGCCAAATTTCTGTAAGCAGTGTACATTATTCCACAACTGCAGAGACCAGAGTTCAAGCCTATGTAGTTTACAGAAGCTCACTGCCACTGCAATAGCAGTCTAGCCAAACAAGACACCAGCAAAGAAATTTATTTATATATCGCTTTTTACACCAGTGCAATGTCTCAAAGCAGATCCACAATATTATATTATATTAAAAGGTCGATCCCAAATTGAGCAGGCAAAGAAAAACTCCCTAAATAGAGAAGGAAAAAACCTTGGGAGGACCAAGACTTAAACAGTGACCCATTTTCTTTGGGTGGCCTAGATGTTAACTAAAATAATCAAGTTGTAGTAATAGTAAAATTAAGTCAATTTATACAATTTAAGTGTAAAATAAAATTAGTAAAGTAGCAATACAATTTTAATAGATTTAAGAGGGGAGGGAGATATTCGATTCTGCACTGTACATTTGTACAGACATCAATCTTTATTGATTCAATGACTGCTTTAATCTTTAGGTTAACTTACATTCCTCGATGAAGAAAAGTTCAACTACTATATGCTAATATTTAAATTTGTCTCCTACTATTTAATTTAGCTACTACTATAATAATACTTAATATACTGCTAATTAATTACCTTGCTTACATTTAGAAGGTACATTTATCCAGAGCACCTTACATAAATGCATTATAATGAGCTTAGCTAGCACAAATAGGCTACAGCATGGCCACACAAGTGTTTAGCGCTTGGGTCTCCCCAGTTCTGTCCTGAACTTGAAGTTTGCATGTGGTCCCAGTGCGGGTTTTCTCTCTGTAATCCAGTTTCCTGAACCCTGGACATTCTGATCTAGAAGCTATTGCATTAATTAGTGCACCATTACAGCACTACATGATCAAATCATAAGAGGTTTGATTTTCTCTAATTAGCATTTAACTAAAAACAAAGGTTTGTATAACAGCAATAGAGTATAACAGCACTGATTGGGGTCGTTATTCAAACTCCATAAAATGACACAGAAACAACAACTAACCTCCTCCTGGTCCAGCATTTGCTGCTTCAGTTTCTCAACTAGCTGAGACTGCTGATTGATCTCGTCATCCTAATGGCAAGACAAATGATGATGAGGAACACAAGGTCAGCTGAATCAACATTTGATGCACAATAGATACTCAGGTCTGTGTACATACTTTGTCATCCAGCTGTTTAAAGAGTTTAGCAAGCTCTGCCTCACACTTTTCCCTCTCCGAGTCAGTGAAGCGAGCCCCAGGTGCCCCCGGAATTGAGGGGACCCCAGGAGTTGAGGTTGGCTTATCATTAATAACAGAATTATCCAGAATCAGGGCGTCCATGTTAGCCTTCTCTTTATCATACTGCTCATCTGCAGGGACAGTCTCACCTACAGGCCCAGACCATTACAGAACATATAGAACGTTATATAACTTTATAGAAAGTAAAGGGGACGAACAAAGATTAAGCAGAATATAAACTGCCATTTCAAAGACTACTTTATGTTACATATTAGCGGTTAGGTGTATTTCTCACCATTCCTCCAGCGGTTAAGTTCGTTCTCCAACCAGGTGATGGTGTTCCGCAGGACCTTGTTCTTCTCTTTTTCTCTCTCATACTTCTTCTTCCACTGTTCGGCTGTCAGCTCCACATTCACACACACAGTGTTCTTAATCGTCTTTGCCCTAAACATACACACAGAGCAGCCAATCAAGTAATAATAAAGAATGAATTTTTCAGGACCTTTCAGGATTGCACTCACATGATTTTAGTTAGTTTGACACAAAATTCTTCTCAGCCTGACAATGAAACTAACACCATCAAAACCTATTTATAAAAGTCAGTGACATACAGATTGGTTTTATACAAATCTGACTGCTCTAGGTTGTTTCAATCGCATTTGGTGTCCATATAAAATATGTACCTTGATTCTCAAAGCATTAGCGGACTCATTTTTGTGGAATCAGCTTACATAAATTCACTCAGTTTTCAAGGGCTATAATGGGATATGGGGTACAGTACAAAACAAGGATGACATTCAGCTTGAAGACATAAATGAGTTTGAGAGAGCCTGCTTGTGCTAAATAGGGGTTGACCGAAGCAATGCACTGTACCCATCCATACAGTGAAATTTCACATTTATTATTCATTCAATATCTAATCTTCTTCAACAGAAAACAGTATGTGACAGTCAATGTTTGTATCAAATAAATCAATACATATTATATTATATCAATGCATAATACAGGACACACACACACACACACACACACACACACTTACTTCAGGGGTACTTTAGTGTACTCAGTTAACCTAACGCGTCTTTGGTTTGTGGGATTAAGACAGAGCACCTGGAGAAAACCCACACGGACACAGAGAGGACATACAGACTTCACACAGAAAGGACCCAGACCACTGCACCTGGTATTGAACCCAGGTCCTTCTCACTATGAGGCAACAGTGCTTCCCAACCAACCAACTATTGAATAGTTTACATCTTCCACGTACACTACCAAAGTATCGTCTAATTATCACCATTGACCTTTATTTTCAATATCACACACCCCTAAACAGTACATAATATGGTGTTCGGACAATGTCCAGAGGGCATAACTTGCAATTTTCATCATATCATATGGATATGCGTCATAAATGCGTAAACATATTTTAAATGGTACAAACTTGCTGAAATTCACTGACAATTATGAAGCAAGCATGGAGTAAACCTGTGTGCTTGGTGTGTTTGGTGGGCTGTTGTGCACACCAGAAGACACTCCCTTGCTTGCTACTATTTTTATCTCAATACCTTAATTTAGAGTTAGTTTTTAAAGGTCGGTGCCTCTGCAGACTATAAAAGATTCACCAGTTGATTTAACAAGAGTTCTTAATGCTCAACAACCATGCACCAATTACATGTATAAAGCTACACCTGAGATTGGAAGTCTTATGCAGAAATATGATGAGCATTCATTGCAATAGTTATGACTTGTTAGTGAAGATGAACTAAAACTTACAGGGATTAAATTGTACATCCCTCAACTATAAAAAGCAGAAGGTGCACACATTTGACAGGGTGAGTTAAAAGTCACGGGACACTTTCATTTCAGAAACAACAGAAAAAATACATATCTGAATACCCCAGCAAGTAATGGGTGAAAGGATCTACCTTTTAGGCAACTTCTGAAACATGGTCATCATCTTGGAAGCTGCCATAATGGGTCAAAGGCAAGTTTTTCTTCAGGTGGCCATGTAGCATATCAAGGAAGACCAGAATTGTCCCAGAAATCGACTGCCACAACTGTGGACAACAAACTACGTAGTGACCGTCTGACGGTCAACACTGTTTCGGCTTTTCGCAAAGGCTGCCAAAACCAATGTCGCGCGACCTGTGACTTTTGACTCACACTGTACTTTTCCTGACATCAAAAGTTAGAACTGCAAACAAAAGATGAACAATAAAACCCTGTGCTCACCTCTGTCCGAACATGAGCGTGGATTTGGTCTCGGAGTCATTAAAGCTTGATGGGGAGCAACAGATGATAATAGTTGTCCTGCAGTTCCCACCCAGGGAGTCCTGCAGGATTCTGGTCATCTTACTGTCCCTGTAAGGGATGTACGTCTGAGACAACACAGACACAGATCAGTAAGAAGTATAAAGAGAGAGAGAGAGAGAGAGAGAGACTACATAGAATGGCACAGTTGTTAAATAGCACATATACTCACTGAACCATCGGCCAGTGCTGAGATGACGTTTCCCAGTGAGGACAGAGACTTGTTGATGTTTTTGGCTTCATCCAAAACTGCACCTTCAGCTCCTGTTTTACTGACCTGTCAATCAATACAGAGCTTACTGCACACTCACTCTCACACACACAAACGCGTGCGCTCACGCACAGAAATCATGAAAACATTCATCTGTACCTTCTCACTGCCTGCCAAGTCGACCAGATAAAGCTTGCCACTTAGTTTTTGCTCCGTTTGAGTGTTCTCTTGTTTCACATTTATCAGAAAGATACTGTGACTTCTGGAGCTGTGCTCATTCATGTCTGAAACACACACACACACACACACACACACACACACACACACACACACACACACACACACACACACACGTGTGGTTACATTTAAAGAAAATATGATAACAGACAAAGTAGAAACCATATTAGGTACAACTCGGTACTCACTGACCAATATATTAGTCATATAGTTGAATCATGTTCAGGTCTTACACATATTTAGTTCATTTGGTACTACACAAAACTTGACCCCTTCTTCATAGGACATGGATAACACAGGGGTTGGCATTAACCAATTAGAGGTTTGGGTATTGGAAAATTCAGCAGGTCAAGTCAGATACATTCATTCATTTTCTTATCCACTTAATCCTGGGCGGGGTCGTGGGAGAGCCGGTGCCTAACCGGCGGCATAGGGTGCGAGCCAGTAACAACCAGTCCATTGCTGGACATGCACACTCGCTAACTAGGGTCACCAATAAGTCATGTTTTTGGACTGCGAGTATAAACTGGAGTAACGTGAGCTTCTCGTGCTGCTGTAAGAATTTAAAAAGGCAGTTGACGCAGTTTTCCCCATTCTGGCCTGATTGTGCCCGGGCACGATTTGGAACAATCACACTAGTCAAAGGAGCCATGCTTTAAGGTCAATCGCACCTGAGAACGTTACAGATTGCCTAATGTCAGTTCACCCTTTGAGTGCGTCGTTGCGGAAAGGCTAGCAGTCAGTGTTCTCTCACCAAGAAGCACACTACCCAAAAGTAGCGTCTGACAGCCTTTTTATAGACAGCATGGGAAGCATTTTACACCATCTTGTGTCAAGACCAAGTGTCACCTATAATAAATTACATATCTGCCTCAGACATAACTGCATGCTGATTTGTACAGCAATCTGACGTACATTGGGGTTTTATTTTTTGTCAATGAGTGTATAAACTATGAATCATATGTCTTACTGGTCATAATAAACAGGCATTACAGGCTTATACTGTACTTTCTGTCATTATCTTTATGTGAACTTGCCCTGCTTACAAATCCCCTGCAGCATGTAACATTATGCCTCCACATCCATATCACAACCTCTTTTCCCATGTTAATGTCATGGACATTACCACCACATTACCGTCACTAAACATGGTAGGACAAAAATGCTAAAAATGTCCTAGACTGTAACTGTCATTGTTTCATGAGTAAATGACACGAAATTTCATTATGTTTATAAGTAATGATTGTTTGTTATTACTTGTCACTGCTACATGTCGGTTGGATTTGCCTTCATCAATGGTGTCCATCACTTCTTCTGGACTACACACAAATCGCTCAGTGCATCCCTGAAATTACACAACAGGGACATTCATTACATCCAGATCATTTAACCGGATTATATACAATTAAACAAGTGAAGTCTAATCTTTAAAATGAATACAGACCACAACTAGTTTAGTGTTTTAAATAGAAGGAACAACAACTTTACTTGGCTGAGTCACCTGAACCTTTTCAGTGTGTAATTACGTTTTATGAACAAGCTTCTTATAAACTCACCTTTACATACGGAACTCTGTTTTTGTCTTCATGTACAGATAGGTTCGTTTTTGATACTGACATGCACAGCAGCGGAGGGAAAAAAAAAAGAAGTCATGAATTACTAACTAATAATTGTTATTACTAAGTAATTGTTTATGACCAAAACAAGCGACTGAGGAAAAGAATGACAATATTGAGCCTTACCATCCAAGAGGTCCCGGATCTTATCCAAATAAATCTCAAAATATGAAACCTATAAAAAGAAACAATGCACAATTACTCAAGTATACAGGAGAGGACAAAAAGAGAGAGATATAACAGGGAACTTACTTTTATATGGAACTCTAAGTTTTCATCCATGGAGTAAATGTAGTTAAAAATGTCTTGCACTATTCTGGGAATGATGCCCATCGACTCTGTGTCATGGAGATTACCCTATGAGGAAAAACATTACTTAAATAAAAAAAAAAATAATTATGTTGGCTTGTCAGATTCAACATACTGTTCTTTGACATTTCTTCCTATTTATACAGGTTGTTCCTTTGTGTTTATAACGCTATTCCTGCACTGGCCGAGCAGAAATCCCGAAATCTGTACAATTAGTCATCAAACAGTGAAACACAACCAATAGGGAAACATATTCCTTCACTCCTCTGTTTCTGCTCTCACATTTCTAACACCTAAAAATACAGCTATCTTTCAGTATCAATAAATACGCCCACAAGCTAATAATTCTTAACAATAATTACCACCCATAACCATAAAGACTCCCTAAAACCAACACCCCCCCAGACCATAATGCCCCTAAACACCCCACACCATAATGATCCTCAAGTCAGTGCAAAACCACAGAGCAAAAAACAAAAAAAAGAAAAAAAAGAAAGAGCATCGTCTCAAGGCAGCTTTAAGCCCACAGTGCTAACAGAGCAAGCCTATGATAACAGCGGATAGGAAAATCTCCCTAACAAAAGAAGAAACCTTGGGAAAACCAGAACTTTAAATTGCACCAACCCCCTTAGACAGCCTAGATGATATATGCAAGTACATTTATAAGAACAGTTGACAGATACACCAAATCTAAATAGAAATATTAAAATAGAGAACATAAAATATAATCAAATGTAGATTGTGATAGGGATATAGTTGGATTATGACGGATATAATAAACTACAAAATATAAAACAAATAATACACAGTACTACACAAAAACCTAAATATTCCCCACAATCTCCTAAATCCTAAAAAGCCTGCAGGGCCAAATGCTTCTTTTAAATAAAATATCAACCCCCCAAGAATTGACCTTAATTGCCTCACAGACAAATTCTCTTAAACCTTAAATTGCCCTGCAAAGCCAAATAATTCCCACCGTCAAATACCCACACAGCCAAGTACGTGCACCAAATAAGCTACAATTAAAAGATGAAAAAATGTTTGTCTTTCTAGTTCAATTAAGTCAATTATAGGTTTGTTGGTTGGTGGGGTTTAACGCCACTTCAGCTCTACGTGGCCGGAAAGTGTTGTCTTACTTGGAGTGTTGTCTACTGTTATCTTGTCCTTAAATGTGGGCTCTTAGTTTAGTGATGGTCGAAAATTAAGTACTTTATTTGCTTTATCTTTGTTGAAAATTTCAGTTAATGTATTTGATATCTGTACTTGGGGGGGGGAGGGTCTTCTCCCTTTAATAAAAAGGAGTGTGTTAATCGGGTGCGTCCGATGCGCCATCTCGTGTATGTTAAGTCAATTATAGCAGCTTGTTTACATGGGCTTGAAGGCATTGCACAGTTTAGCGTTTTTTTGTTTGCTTTAATACACCTGAATAAACTCGTCCAACTCTAAATTAGAAATTCCATTTTTTTATTATCTATATTTTGTGCAAGCAGTTTTGAATGAGAGAATAAACGAGAACATGTTTTCATGTTATTAAGGTTTACCATTTACCATTGGTTTCACAGAATTATACTTTATATGTAGTGTGTGGGAAAAAAAAAAAATAAAAAATATCATACCTCCATTGTGTGCGTTTTGCCTGAAGATGTTTGGCCATAGGCAAAAATTGTTCCGTTATAGCCCTCTAAAACATCTGTGAACACAGAGATCACAAACTCCTGTTGATAAACCAGTATGGAAAATAAAACAAAGTATTTTTATTGGATCAGTTAACACTACTGCCACCAGAATATACCTTTTACAATCTTTTGTGCACAAGCATTATATACTTGTTCTTGAGTTGTGTTGGACTGAAGCACTCTGTCAAACATATAAGGTTTACCCTGGAAAAGAAACAAATACACTTAAAAATATGAAAGGAAAGCACAAACAATGACATTACATCAAAGCAGAATAGCTTTTACAATGTACAGGTACGTGTCGGTGCAATTTTTGAAATGGTTGTTGACCAGACATTACTATATTCACAATTTCACAAAAAAAAAACTGCATTCAAAGGCTGAAAACGAGTGATTCGTAAGGGACTGAAATTAATGCTGCTTCTTGTTTGAAGGAAGCCAAAAATGCAGTGACAGACAATATTACAATCAACAGGGACATGCAGTCAGATGAAACAGCTATTTTTCAGTATAAATAAATACCCCACAAGCCATAATCCTTAAAAAATAATTACTGCCCATTAACCATAAAGATGCCCCAAAAACAATGCCCTCCAAAACCCCATAATGAACCTCAAGACAGTGCAAAATCAAACTTATTTAAACAGCTTTTTACAACAGAGCATCGTCTCAAAGCAGCTTTAAGCTCACGGTGATAACAGAGCAAGCCTATGATGACAGCAGAAAGAAAAATCCCAACAAAAGAAGAAACCTTGGGTTGGTTGGTTGGTGGGGTTTAATGCCACAGCTCTTTGGCCATTTCGTGGCAGGAAAGGTCTTGTATTACTGGAAGTGTTGTCTACTGTTATCTTGTCCTTAAATGTGGGCTCTTAGTTTAGTGATGGTCAAAAAAATTAAGTACAGTCATGGTCAAAAGTTTTGAGAATGACACACATATTATATTGTCACATGATCTGCTGCCCTCTGGTTTTTATGTGTGTTTGTCAGATGTTTTTATCACATACAGAAATATAATTGCAAT
>JAUZST010071633.1:0-21734 GCA_034779995.1 Parotocinclus haroldoi
TGTGTGCGCGCGTCTGTCTGTCTGTCTGTGTGCGCGCGTCTGTCTGTCTGTCTGTGTGCGCGCGTCTGTCTGTCTGTGTGTGTGCGCGCGCGTCTGTCTGTGCCTGTGTCTCTGTGTGTGCGTGTGTGTGTGCGGGTTGTTTCAGGGGACGAGTTTGCTGCCAAGTTTCTGATCTCCCACTCGGCCCAAGTAAACGCAGCCACAGTAGGGGCGGTGGAGACTCCGCTGCACCTCGTTTGCTCTTTTAGCCCAAAGAAACACAGCACGGAGGTGATGAGTGGCATGGCCCGCATCGCTGAGGCCCTGCTTAAAACCGGCGCCAACCCCAACATGCAGAACAGCAGGGGACGGTGGGTACTGTAGTATGGATCAAACATTAAACAGCCATTTGTGATTGGGAGCTAGCAGTTACTCCCTCACTCACTGTCTAGAACTACTTAATCCAGTTCATGACTGTGCAGGGCTGATGCCTACCTGGCAGCACAGGGCACAAGGCACGAACACGCCCTAGACTAGATGCCAGCGTGTTGCTGGGCTGCGATACTCATACTGGAACACTAGAGACAGCAGCTATATCAAGGTGGAACTGACCGTTTAAGACCGTTAACGCGTTCCGATCTATCGTTCAGAACTCCTTTACATGAAGCAGTGCTGTCTGGAAACGAGCCCGTGTTCAACCAACTTCTCCAGTGCAAACAGTAAGCGCCTGAAACCTTCAGACCAAACCAAGTTCCTCAGCAAATATGTTATTAGATATTATTGAGTGAAGTCTGCTTTTCTCTTCAGGCTTGACATGGATCTGAAGGATCATGAGGGAAACACTGCTCTGTGGCTTGCTCTGCAGTACATCACCGTGGCTTCTGACCCCTCTGTTAACCCCTTTGAGGACGACATGCCTGTAGCTAACGGCATCTCCTTTGACGAGAACAGCTTCGCAGCTCGTCTCATACAAAGAGGGAGTAATCCCAACGCTCCAGACGCCTCAGGTAACTGAAACAAAGGCGGAGCAAGTTACAAATTCAGTCCGAAACCAAAAGGTTTGTTTAATTACCCTTTTCATTTGTCTCTTTTTAAATGACACACACCGAGTGCATTTACATCTCGCTTATGATATTCAGGTAATTTTAAGAAAATCTGATCTTGTTAGTAATCCCATCAATGAGTTTATATGCACTTGGGGGATCAGATAATGGGAAAGCTCTGGCTTTACATGACTCGGCAGCAATCTGAGTTCTTTGCATCCAGCCAGTCGTCTTGCAGATGCATCACTTGACATAAAACATAACATTTTTATGAATCAAACAGTTAAACTCTTAATTTCCTCAACCATACCATGTCTGCTTGTCCTAAGCGACTGTTTTGGGCTTCTTTTTTTTTTTGCTCTTGGGCTTGTTCTATAGACCAGGTATCCAGTCCAGGGCGTGGTCACTGAATTTCGGGGTCTCGGTAGCCATTACATGGGTGCTGCATTAATTTTTGTGGTTATCAGAAGAGGAGAAACAACCTGGTCTATAGAACAAGCCCAAGAGGGAAAACAAACCCCAAACAGTCGCTGGCATGGCAGACATGGCAACCAGGTTAGATTCTGCTAGCCACTCACAGGAATATCTCTACACCCTGTTTGGTTATATATGCGCCCGTCTGCTCTAATCAGAACACAAAAACAGGTTTCCGTTTTTACGCCATTAAAATGGGACAGTAATTGGCATTGGCTGCCATATAAATTCCTCTATCTGTAGTATGTTTTTGTAAGCACATCCTCTGCTATTTAAACTCCTTGTCTGAAATGGCCAGAGTCACACACACTTGATCTTGTGTGCTACCTGTGTTGGTACCAACTTATTATTATTATTATTATTATTTTTTTTTTTACCTCTTTTAGAATGTTTTTGGTGAACTTTTGGGGACTGTGTTGACGTTTCTGTGCATCTCTCTCACTTTTATTCTTACGGTTCCAGAAAGTTTACTAATAGAACTCCTACATGTTATGTGTGTGATGGATTTGCTGTGTATTGCAGAAGGTGTACAATCTATTACCTTGCTGGTCTTCTTTTTAGAGAACTGTCTCATGCAGAGGGCAGCCCTCGCAGGCAGTGAAGCAGCCGCCACTTTCCTGGCAACCCACGGAGCGAGGGTCAATCACACCAACAAATGGGTGAGTGGATGTTTTTGGTGCGGAAACCGCAGCCTCCTCTGCAAAAATCCCTTTAAATAGCAAACGCACAGCTCGGGTGGTTTCAGCGTGGTTGACTTTCGTCTTTTCTTTATGATCCATGTAGCCCGTGAAACTGTGTACATGAGGTAGAATTTAGGGGTATACGATACTGACGAAAAATGGCATCTCAGCCATTTTTTTTGGGATTGTGTAAATAATTAAACGATACTTTATAAGTGTATGTCTTGGGTCTAAAGTGTTGAGCAGTTGTTTGAATATGTCTCTCAACTGCATAAATCGGCACCATGTTATACACGTTATAATGGGTGACAGCATTTTTTATTTCTTGCCTAACTAAGAGACCACGTTTATGTGGTTTAAGATAACAGAACGTGCCAAGTAAGACGTTCCCTTTCCTGCCACAAAACAGCAGATGAGCTGAAGTGGCGTTAAACCCCGCTAACCAACTTGTCTTGCCATCTATTGCTGTTCTTTTCATAAGGCACCTTTTTGCTAAGACTGGCCGAGTGTTTTTGTGCTTCTGTTGTACAGAGGTAACTCCCGAAGTGTGTCACGGACCTCATATCCTACATGGTCGTTCTCTATTGAGCTGTCTTTAATGGCAATCCATTTCTGACATAGTTTCCAGATTGACATCTAGCAATTAAGTCAAATGAAGTGGTATCTGTATTTTTGCTCCTGGCGGTGTTTGTTCACTCATTTCGAACTATTTCTGATCTACAGTCACAACAAATAGCAAAACGGTACCTTTTTATATGTAATGAAACTGATTCTGTAACGTTTAGCAATTTCAGAAGTGTTCTAAATGAAAGCTGTACCAACAAGCGAGGGAATGTTCGTATCTTATTTAACACTAGCTAAAAATCCAACACTTCCTCATCTGGGAAGTGTCAGCACCAGTCTCAGAAACGAACGGGAGTGGCTGAGCTGTGTTTAAAGAGCATGAATTGATACCCCCTCCATTGCTGACACCCTCCGTTATTCCACTAGGGTGAAACACCTCTGCACACTGCATGCCGCTGCGGATTGGCGGCGCTGACGACAGAGCTTCTGCAGCAGGGAGCAAACCCGAACATACAGACCCAGGCAGCTCAACCAGATGCTGGAGATCGGAGCCAGGGAGTGTACTTACAGAGCCCTCTGCACATGGCCATCGTCTACAACCATCCAGACGTGGTGTCGGTCATACTGGAACAGAAAGGTAGGGATTGAGAGAAGATCGTACAGATTCCCACACCTGGTGATGTTTCTGGAATTAGGAATTGTGTTAATAGTCATTAAATTGTTTCCTCTCCCCCAGCCAATGCCCTTCATGCCACCAACAACTTACAGATCATCCCAGACTTCAGCCTCAAAGACTCCCTGGACCAGACTGTACTCGGACTCGCTCTCTGGACAGGTAATGCTTGGTGGACCAGCTTGGCTGTAGCAGGTCCCTAAACTGTTTTTCCATTCTTCCGGCCCTAATTCCAGCCCTCAAACCATTAACCAGTTCTGTACAGAAGACCCAAGTCATGCCTACTTTGGCATATATGAACACATCAAATGAGCTCAGCACACCAGCTTGGACCATCTCCAGAGGTTCATTTATGAGTACAGTTCATTTATGGCTCGTTTTGTGCTCCACTAGTTTCATGCTTATTATTTTGCTTCACAGAATGGAAAGATAAAAAGTAAACCGTCCATTGTTCTTTACTGATCACCCACAGAGACCATAAGTCTTTGACCCAGGTGTACCAAGATGTCAAAACTTCTGCAGCTAACTTTATAACAGGGCAGTGTGGTTTGTAGTACTGAAAGGTTCTGTGACTTTCACTGTAATATTTTGCCAGGTATGCACACCATCGCTGCACAGCTCCTGGGCTCAGGAGCAGCCATTAATGACACCATGTCAGATGGTCAGACCCTTCTCCACATGGCCATTAAGAGGCAGGACAGCAAGAGTGCCCTCTTCTTATTAGAGCACCAGGCAGACATCAATGTCAGGTACGAGCTTCCCGGGTCACTGATGCACCGGGGGAAAAAAATTCTGAAGACAAGATCACGTGTAATCTATACACGGAATAATTAAAACATAATACACATGATATAACCTGTTCTGTGGTTTCGTGGAGACACTGTAATAAATTTTAACGTGTAGATCTACTTAATCCTTCCTGAAAAAGCATTTTTCCCAACCGCTGAAAAAAAAAACCTGGGTACCTAAACTGCTAAGCACGCCAGTACAAGTGGTCGACCAATATGGGTTTTTATCAGCCGATGCTGATATTTAGAGCACATGGCGACTGATGGCCGATTATATAATGGCAGTATCACAATGTTTTTTTTTGCCAGTGATAAAACTAATATTATTATTTAAAACACCAGATCTCTGAACTTGAATGAACATTTATTTAAGCTATGAATGTTTGTAGTTTGTACTCCTTGGTTTTTTTTTTTTTTTATAAATAAAAAATAGCTTTATTTCACTTAACAATAACATTTATTACCAAATAACACGTTGTACTTAACACATTGTGCTGTCACATCAAAGACAGTTTCTCATTCCATGACTGTGTTTAATGCGAAAGAGGCTGGGCTGGTTGAATCACTGAACTAAACACATCTTTACAGTAAGATAAGATTTCGCCGTTATCAGTAGTAAAAATGAGGTGGCAGTCAATGTACATCACTATGTGGGAAACATTGCAGTACCAGTTTTGTGCATGTTGTGTGATTATATACCTGTATCAATGTCATTACAAATATGGGCATTAACCTCATAGACACCTTTTCTAAAAGAAAGGGTGTTAACATGATGGTAATATTTGTTTCTTCAGACTATTTACTGCATAGTGAAAAAGAACTAGTTTTCTCTGTCCACTGTCAGGACACAGGAGGGCCAGACAGCTCTACAGCTGGCCATCAGCAACCAGCTCCCTTTAGTGGTGGATGCCATCTGCACACGTGGGGCGGACATGTCAGTGGTGGATGAGAAGGGGGATCCTCCACTGTGGCTTGCCTTAGAGAACGGCCTGGAGGATATCGCCTCGACACTGGTAAAAGCTGTTTGATTTTTTTTTTAATGCGATGTATTAAAGTAATTTGGCAGTTGATTATATGTTTAGTTCAACGCTTTTAAATGCTTTAGGTCAGACATGGCTGTGATGCTACATGCTGGAGCACAGGACCGGGAGGCTGCCAACAGTCTCTGCTGCACAGAGCCATCGACGAGAACAACGAGGTCTCTGCTTGCTTCCTTATACGCAGGTCTGTTCTATTATCTGTTTCAGACACGCATCTGCCTCCATACTTAAAGGCTCTCAAACCGCTGCATTTACATTTGTATATAAACTCTGAATTGGAAGACGCAAAATGATTCATTTGAGCATTTAGTTCTTCATTTACCTGCTCAATGCTTAAAAGTTAATTCTGAGTCTCTTTCTCTCTCTTTCATTCTTTTGCTTTCTCTCTCTCTCCCTCTTTCTATCGCTTTCTTTCTCTCTCTCTCCCTTGCTTTCTGTCTCTCGCTCCATCTCTCTTTCTCCCTCCCTCCCTTTCTCTCTCTCTTTCTCTCTTTCATTCTCTTTCTTTCTCTCTTTCATTCTCTTGCTTTCTCTCTTTCATTCTCTTGCTTTCTCTCTCTCTCTCCCTTGCTTTCTGTCTCTCGCTCCATCTCTCTTTCTCCCTCCCTCTCTCTTTTTCTCTCTCTCTCTCTCTTTCATTCTCTTGCTCTCTCCTCTCTTTTGCTTTCTTTCTCTCTCTCTCTCTCTCTCTCTCTCTCTCTTTTGCTTTCCCTCTCTCTCTCTCTCTCTTGCTTTCCCTCTCTCCCTCTCTCTTTTGCATTCTCGCTCTCTCGCTCTCATCCCTTTAGTGGTTGTGATGTGAATAGTCCACGAAGGCCTGGTCCTAACGGGGAGGGAGAAGAAGAAGCACGGGATGGCCAGGGCCCCCTGCATCTGGCCTCCTGCTGGGGACTAGAGGAGGTTGTGCAGTGCCTCCTGGAGTTCGGAGCCAATGTCAATGCACAGGTTAGAAAAATTTCAAATAGAAAAAACGAATTAAGTGTGAATTCTGCGGTTCCACCCTATATGCTAATTATACCATTCCTAAAACCATGGTATATCTAATATAATGGCACTAGAGTGATTTTTCTCTGATCTGGACTATATGCACTCTGATGTTGTGTAGGATTCTGAAGGCCGGGCTGCCATCCATGTCGCAATCAGTAATCAGCACAGCGTCATCATCCAGCTGCTCATCTCTCACCCGGACATTCGGCTGAACCTGAGAGACCGACAGGGCACGACACCGTTTGCCTGCGCCATGACCCACAAGAACAATAAAGCAGCCGAAGCCATTTTGAAGAGAGAGTCTGGAGCAGCAGAGCAGGTGAGATGTTGGATTTTTATTGAATGAAGATGTCCTGGTGCTTCCGATTCACTCTCTGACGAGCACTGCCTTGCAAGGGCTTCTTTCTCCCTCGTTCGCCACTGCCTGCATCTCCCATGTTCCGTTCTCTTCCTCTCGTTAGGTGGACAACAAAGGGCGGAACTTCCTGCACATAGCGGTGCAGAACTCGGACATCGAGAGCGTGCTCTTCCTAATCAGCGTGCAGGCCAACGTCAACTCCAGAGTGCAGGATGCAGCCAAACTCACCCCGCTGCATCTGGCTGTGCAGGCCGGTTCTGAGATCATCGTTCGCAATCTGGTAGACTGCTTGTACTATACAGTGCCCAGCTGTCATTTTAGTGATGTGCTGTTTTGGTGTTTGATAGGCACAGTGCCGTTGTCGACAGTCATACTGTACAATACTTCTATTTGCTAGTGACCGTTTCTGTTTAAAAAGCCCTACATAGCCTGAGTGGACAGTACAAGCCTCAACAGAATGTATTTTACTGGAGCTGGTAATGTTTCACCTTCATTGCATTTTTACTGCATGACCAGATTAGCCATTTATACTTATAGGCCATGTTCCACGTGGTCCCCAGTTCATACTGTCTACATCTAACATACTTTATACATCATGATTAGCATATGTGCAGGAAAGTTGGTTAGTAGAGGTGTAACGATACTCGATGCCGAGTTTCTCATTGTAATGTTATTATTTTACGTTCATTAAGAGGCATTCTTTTTTTATTTCTAAAGTGTATAGGTAACAATGAACAAAATCACTATTTATTCATTCATTTTCCTATCCATTTATCCCAGTCAGGCTGGCGAGAGAGCCAGGGCCAAGTTGGGAACGACCCTAGACAGATTGCCAATCCATCATAGGGCACATATATACTCACTCACTCACTCATTCATTCACACGCATAAAGGCACTTTGGAAATGCCAATTAACCCAACACGCAGGTATTTGGAATGTGAAAGGAAACCCAAGCAAACACGGGGAGATCATGGCCAGGCCAGGATCTCTGAGCTGTGAGGCGCCGGTGCTAACCATTGCACGACCGTGCCGCCCCCAAATAAGTTTAGTCCCCTGCAAATAATTGAAATTATTGCAAAGAGAGGATTATATAGGTTTATGTATTCGCTTCATGAGGTCTGTGCCCAAGCTGCCATCTTATATGCCTGTCATGTTGTTCAAACACACAGATATGCTGTCACCCAGTAAGATGCAACAATATTAGGTCTGAAATGAACTACAATATGTTCTATAGGCTAATATTGGCCTATGTCATGTATACAACAAAGGGAATGGGGATTACCGCAGCATTTGCAATATGTGCAATCTTGTTTTTAAAAGCTCGATCAGACTTTCAAAAAGTGTGTGTGTGTGTGTGTACACACATATCTACTATATATATTTCTTTAATTATTACAATTTTTAATTCTCTGTTTTTTTACCTTTCTACCTCCTTTCGTGTGTGTACTGTAATGCAGATGCTGGAACCTCAATTTCCCAGACAGAACACTCCCAAAGGGATCAATAAAGTTTATCCTTATCCTTATTTCTGATACAGCCTTAAATTTGGATCCCTCAAGAGGTCTAAAATGATCTTAGTCAAAATGACGTTGCATTAATGCATTGTCAATCTTGACCGCTCTTATTTCCGCTGTTTGTGTGTTTGGAGAAATGGCATTCATCCTTTTAGATTTGAAGCATATTTTTGCTGATTGAAGATTGTGTAGGTAAATTTATTTTATTTTTGTCATTTACATCTGTGTGATCCCGAGCTCTGATCTGATGTGTTTAGCTTCTAGCAGGTGCTAAAGTGAATGAGCTGACTAAACACCGTCAGACGGCCCTACACCTGGCAGCACAGCAGGACCTAGCCACGATCTGCTCTGTACTGATCGAAAACGGCGTCGATTTTGCTGCCGTCGATGAGAATGGCAATAACGGTAAAGCCCCTCCCTAAGAGAACAGCATCGATGGAGAACTAGAATTGTTAGTTCTGTAGATGAATGGCGCTAGATTTTATGGTGTGTATTGTGTTTGTTTCAGCTCTGCACCTTGCGGTGATGCAGGGTCGTCTGAATAACGTGCGGACCCTTCTTACTGAGTCCAATATCGACGCCGAGGCCTACAATCTCAGGTAGAACTAGAGCAGCTGCCACACATTGACTTGTAACTGAAGTGATTGCAGGAATCCATTATCATGGTATATGTAATATAGCATAGTAAGAGCTTATCAGAACACTGGTATGTTCTGTGAAAGTGGACATTGACCCGACATAGTCTCATAGTCATAGTGGTACTGGCTACATTTGGGGCAGAAGTAGCAAAAGTAACTGCGCTAGACTGCAACGGAACAATAATAATATGCTTCCAGTACACAAATAAGCAATTAACATATGACTCTGTAATAATAATGAAGTCAGATGTATTAATTGGAGGTCAGTACTATAATATATTCTCTAACATCAAATGTCAGGCAGTGCCTTTGCTGTTTTGATTGTATAAGACTGGTTTTTGTTTTTTATTCCAATATTTAAGACCTCAGACGTTAAAGCAAACCGACCTCGATTGGCTGGACGTTAAATGGAGCATAGCTGTAAATTCTGAGTCATTTATCACTTTAAATATTCCATTTTTGTGGGACTGCGGTGGCCTAGTGGCTAAGGCTCTGGACTATGGACCAGAAGGTCCACAGTTGGGTCCCTGAGCAAGGCCCTGAACCCACAGCTGTTTGGATTGGAAGAGTGTATTAATTGTGAGTCGCTGTGGATAAGGGCGTCTGCGAAACGACGTAAATGTAAAATGTATCTGAATGAGAAATTTCCTTACCTTGTTGTGTGTGTTAAGGGGCCAGTCTCCGATGCATGTCCTGGGGCACTATGGCAAAGAAAATGCAGCAGCCATCTTTGAGCTGTTCTTGGAATGCATGCCTGAGTACCCTCTGGATAAACCGGACAATGAGGGGAACACGGGTACTACACATAATATCGGTGTCTGATGAGTCGTTCACGTTGTGCGCGTGCTTATAATACGTCTGATTAACTTTGCAGTTCTTCTGCTGGCCTATATGAAAGGAAATGCCAACCTCTGCCGTGCTATAGTGAGAGCTGGGGCTCGCCTGGGTGTCAACAACAATCAGGGCGTAAATATCTTCAACTATCAAGTGGCCACAAAGCAGCTGCTCTTCCGCCTTCTAGGTACAACATTTACAGGATTAACAATTTACTGCGGAGAGAAAATCAGGGGTTGATCGTTTTCCTTAAGCAGTTCAGCTAAACTGGAGCTACGAGGCTAACGTAGCTAATACGTAGCAGAAACTGGTTTAGCATAATGTATACATAAATCCACTCAAATCCAGCTCACATCGAATGGAAATATTAAATGGACTTGCTTTTTTTTTTTTTTTTTAATTAGTCTTTGGAAACTGTAATGGAGAAAATCAGGTTAATGAAGTTAATTATCCTGATAACCCTGTTATCTAAATTCACTTTTGTCCAGTGGTTTGGATTATGAACAATAGGATAACTATTAACAGTGTAAAATTACACTGCTCGCAAACGTTAGGGGACATTTCATTATCCCTGACCTTTGTGAGCAGGATATTTAGAAATGATTTTAAATATTAATAACGGAACAAAGTAAGTTTGATCGTTCATTTTTCCTTTGTTACTCGGTTTGTTATTTTTGCATATATCCACTGGGTTTTAGCTGGATCGTGGTTTTCGTCTGTAGACTTCTGGAAAAATGGGGCCAAATGCAAATTTGTAAAGTCGGTGATGTTCCTCTCAATGGGAAATGACTGCAAACAGTTGAGGAAAATGCTTTGTAGTTCATTTTTCATTTAATGGGGCACCAAATGTATGTATTCGTTGATCGTTATAACCAACGATAAAAATACTTGGGTTGAGAAGGTGGAAAAAGGCCAGCCGACCGCTACGTTGATTATTCTTTTACCTCATGCGTAGCTTTGAGATTCTTTATTTTTCGATGGCATTGCAGCCACGTTCGTTTGTGTAAATTTGGTTTATTTGGTTCATTTGTTTTAAATACGACTCTATTTCGATCGATTCCTTCCAGCTTTGCTTAAATGGATTAATTTCCCCAGATATAAAACCAACGATAAATAAATACAACAAGGACAAATGGCAAATCATGCGGGACACGCAGACAATAAACAAAACTACACCAGATGCATCCAAATATAAGCAACAAACCAAGAACACCCCAAGGAAAGACGAATGGACCAAGTAATATTCACACAGAACTGGGCACACAAAACTCCCTCACCAGCACCTAACAAAAGGAGACCAACATTACGCACCAACCTGCGAAAGACGTCAAACCCAGCTGACAATAGAACGCATCCTAAACGAACGCCCCAAATACACCGCAGAGAGAGACCGCAACTACAAATTCCTGAAACCATCAAAGATGCCCTCAACCGAGAAGACACGAGAACAATTCCGAATTTCGTGGCAAGAATGAAAATTAAAGCGAAAATAAATATAGAACACAAATGGACACCCAAAGAAAAAGACAGTGACACTGAAAGCACCGAGTGTGCCATATATAACACTTAAAGTGTGTAAAGTGGCGTTATAAAAACCAAACAAACGAACAAATAAATAAATAATACCAAACTGATTGGACGATCACCGGTCACGTTCGATCACACAGAAAACTGGCTCATCAGTGCGTCTCTGATTGATACAGATCTCTGAAGTTATTCTTTTTTTTAAACACTTGCTTATTTTCTGACCTTCAGATTGTTATTTGGACCATAAAATGCTTAATAATGTGCAATTTTAGTTTTTCTTTCCCCCAGGAGTGTAGAAGTTGGATTTTTATTTAGGAAATAAAACCTTATTTGACTACGGGGGTGCAGACCTTTTGCATATGACTGTATATTTGTCTGAAAAATTTCGAATAAATGTCACGTTTTTCTATATTCCTTCTCGTGCCATTAGACATGCTGTCGAAAGAGCCGCCCTGGTGCGACGGCTCAAACTGCTACGAATGCGCCGCCAAATTTGGAGTCACTACGAGAAAACATCACTGGTACGTACTTAAGAGTTTTGAGATGCACTGAGCTGGTTGGTGCCCAGTCTGATCCGATTCTCTCTCTCTCTCTCTCCCCTTTTCTCGCCACTAGCCGTCACTGTGGCCGCTTGCTCTGCCACAAATGCTCCATCAAGGAGATCCCCATAATCAAATTTGACCTGAACAAGCCGGTGCGCGTGTGCGATATCTGCTTCGACGTGCTGACTCTGGGTGGAGTGTCTTAACAGAGCGGCGGGGGCCTGCACACTAAACCGGACAGCGTGGTAAATAACGGACTAAATGTCTGGACCACAACTATCGCTCCTAATGCAGTGATCAAAACACTCATAACTATGTACGTATGTATGTTATAGTACCAACATCTACCAAGGATCAAAAGTGGAATTTGTAGACCTAGTATATGTACACGCGCTAACGGAGGAGGAAACGGTGTGGGGTTTGACCATCTGTAGACATCAACGAATGCAAAAACGGATCAAGTATGTAGATTGCTGGATCCGAATGAATCCACCAGTAGGTAATGGAGCGGTCCTCACGAGAGGGTTTATGCCTTAATCATGTTGGTCTTGTTTAAGAAGCATTTCAATGGAAGAAATCATCTCAAATGACTCACTACGATCGGCATGTCTTCTATTTAACCCTGGCTCTTCATTCTGTGGTCATTAATCATTTCGATCTGCCTTTTGAATTTCTCCACCACCCTTTTCACAGCGAGCGTGTCATTTCCTAACCTAACCGACAAAGCCAAATGTTCTTGAAACCCGAACGTGGTTCCCTCCTCAGCTTGTGAACAGATTTGTACCCACCATGCACACGTTTAATTTTAGCACCGTCGTGATTACTGATCCGCCAAAAGGATACATTCCATTTTGCTCCGGCCTTTGGCGAAACGTGCTCGTTTTGAATTTTTTTTAATCTTCCCATTTGCCCGACGTGTCCGCTGTTGTTAGGTTTTAAACTCTTCCTTTAAGGCTGAACAGCTGCACTTTATCATGCTACTTAATTTACTGAGAATCTTACAGGTTATGTGACGCTCGAGGACGGAGGAGTCTACAGTCAGCTCTAGGTTACGTTCCCTTGTAAAGCTAACTGTATAATATTTTTGACCACTACAACTGTTTTGTACTTAAACGCAGGTTGTGCTTTTGTCGGCGTGACAAACCTTGCCTCTGTCGGGATCTCTTATGCACAATGTATCGTATCTGTATGCTCAGATATCTAGCCTGTCACTTCCTCTAGTATCCTTTTCAAGAAAGGGAGGACTACTTTACATTACAGTCATCAGACGATTAAAAAAAAAAAAAAATCTATTAAAACTTGGAACATCTCTTTAACTGTTACCTCGCACATTGGTTTTTGAATTCATTTGGAATGTTAGTGAGTTATTTAGCGTCACAGGGTACGGTGGATGATGGAATCCGAACACCTTTTCACTCCGTTAATTCAGACACAGAACAGTGTTTGATTTTCTTCTGTCCCTTAGTTTGAACAAAAGTAAACCCTGAGTAAAACCTTCCAAAGAAGATGCAGGTAATCCAGTTCAGGTAGTGATGATGCAGCAATACAGCAAACCAATCAGTGTAAAACTCAAAAGAACAACATTGTACAGGCTTATGTATCTTACTTTAGAAATACAGCAATATATTATGTATATTATATTAATCTAAATGTATGATTTCAGACATGCTGTCTGTGATAATACGTGCAAAGACTTGGTTTGCCTCAGTAGCTATCTAGCTTTCGCTTATTCTATGTCTTTATATTCGTTTTATGTTCCTTTGCACCCTATTTACATTAGTTCTTACGGGGAAGGCCTTCCTGAACCAATCAAGTTCGCATTCTGATATTCCACTGTATGTGTACGGTACTGTTTTGTACAGCAAAAGTCTTAAGCCACCATTAAATTGGATAAAACATGTTTCAGCAGGGTATAATGACCATCTAGGTGCTGCCTGTTTTACGATGGCTTGATTTACGATCGAAATCCAATAATGACTATAAATACTAGGGATGTCATGTTTTGAGCTGCCGATTCCAATACCCATCACCCTTGAGAGCCAATGGCTACCGATCACCGATACCGATCATATTGATTGGCTGTACATTTTTCAGTTTAGTCACGATGAGTGCTACTAGAGGAAAAATGCTCAATATTTGCAGACACAACTGTTCACCACTGAAAAATTTTGCCCACCTAACCTGATTAATTCAATTAATATTCGGGTTATTTGCTTAGCCTTCTAACTGTCACTCTCATATGGGCTCGTGTGGGCTGCCTTGTTCCCGTCCGGGTGCCTTCTTTTTATTCTCTGCGGCGAACCTCGAAAACTCACCATCCTACTCAAGTGTTTGTTCTTTAAATGACGTATTAATTTAGTTGGGTTAAAGCATGTGCTTCCCCGCGAGGTATTTATTCGTTGCATGTGCTGCACGTTTGTTTGATATGCCGCGGTGAAAGGAAAGGGGTCCGGGACACAGCGCTGGGCACAGGGCTTCAGGGTACAGGCATTAATTGGCATACACGATCAGATGCCCGTTTGTCATGGAAATCGGCCGATAATTATCGGCGGCCGATCGATCAGAACACCACTAATCAATACCCATTCATATATATGGGAATAGAGGAAGTTAACCTTCTCATCTCTTCCAGTGTCTACTTGAATCAAATGCAAGAGTTGAGAATCTGACCAAGATTTCAAGAGAAACTACAATGATGCATGTATCACACGGATGCATTTTTTGAAACGTTTGCAGATTTATGAATACCTGAAAAAAAATGTCATGTAAAGTTTGTCTTCCACATCCCTTAATGGTGTCCAAACAACAGAAAAAAATATGCTCAGAGATCTCAATCTTGGCTCAGGTAGCAGGACTCTGCATGAGCGGGACAGTCCTTATACTCCCGGAGATTCGGGTTGCTTGAACGCGCGTGATCGTCCAGCCGTACACACACACAACGCGTCTGGCCTGAGGAGGGCGAAAAGAGCATCCTGGGAACACCGGTCCAATCCCTGTGGACTCCTCCACTAAAGCAAAGAGATTTCTTTTAGACATTAAAGCAGCATTGAGTTAGTTTGAGATAATTCAGTATTTCTGAACAGCTTGTAAAGTATATGTCAGTCTGAGCCGAGTTCAATGTAAAATCATTATTTACCACAGCGTCAAATAGAGGGGGATCAACCGCCAGCCTTACTACGGCGACTCCATGGGCACACTTACTCCTGCACCCTGTGTTCTGTGGGATAGCTAGACTGGTGGTTTCATTATAACTCAATCACACAAGTCCGGTACCTTTTAGTAGAGCACCAAACGCGTCCCCCTGCGGCAGGGCTCCACTCCGAGTTACAGCCTGGGTAGAGCTCATTCTCTTTTGCAGTCTGGACTTTCTCTTTTAGCCCCTGAGCCAACAAGGCTTCCACCTGCAGCAGGAAGTCTGTGGGTTCCCCGTTCTCGGTGTAGAATCGGCCAATCAACTTGCCTGTGTTTGAGGCAAAGAGATTGCTGGAATGAACTGGAGGAAGTATTACACCTGGGGCCAATTCTGTCTTTGTACAGTCACCTAGGCTAAGGTTACATGGTGATGGACAAATCATGGGACAAAGACTTCTTGTCAAAGCTGTCAGTTTATGTATATTATAATCAATCTTAGTAATGAATCGTCTTACTAAATAGCATACTTCGATTTCCCATATAAGACGATGGTCTGGAAAATCGGACAAATATCGATAAAGAGCGCAGGATTTTTTTCAAATGTAATTTCTCAGTGCATGTAGCCTGTGTGCATACAAACTGTTTGCAGTTTACTCTGTCTGGCATGCACTCGAGAATCACCCAACCTTGCTGCCAGGTCCACTTAATCTAAGAGACCCTTTGTCCTGGTAGCTTATTTTTTTTTCCAGTGGGATCTGGCAACCCTTGGATGAAATGCAGAGAAATGACGACCGAGCACTTCTGTGGGTGCTCTGAAAAAGAACATGAGCACAAGTTTGGAACAGTGGTAATCCACTTCAGGCCATCACACACACTCGTTGACCAACTGAGTGCGTCTAGTGTCATAGTTGTGGATGCAGAATCCCACTGGAACTTTTCCAAAACAACATGCCCGACTGCTACGGCTTTGACGTATCAGTGTCTGTGTCGGCGTCACTTTTGAAAATGGCCCACTAAGCATTCTCATGGTGGTCCTATGGTACGTTAACGTGTTGGCCAACATAGATGAAGATGTACTGCGCACGAAAATAAGGGGCTACCCTAAAATGAAATATAGGTGCACCTAACAGATGAGCAATGCACCCTACAGATCTTACCTACAGGTGTGTAGTCCTTCTGGTAGAAAGCCAGCCAGTCATAGAGTGCCACAATCTGAGCTGGAGACAGGTCTGAGACGTCATCAGTCAACCCTGCCTCGGTGAAATCGCCTGACACAAAGGCTTTGGATGCATCTTTACCTGAAAGCACACCAGATAGACTGGAAATGAATACACTTTTTATACATTTGCCCAACATAAACCATATTTATTTATTTAATGCCAGATCAGACCCTAGTAGCCTATTCTGTAATCAGTGGGCGCAAGAGGAAGCACAGACTGGAGAGAATGCCAGTCTATCGTAAGGGCCAGCAGGGGTTTCCCCCAGAAACTGCACCAGCCTACAGTTTTACACTTCCATAATATAACTGATTCCCTTATTGAACTAAACTCAGGTTGGTCGGCTAAAGAATTGCCGCTGTGTTTGAGTGTTTATTTACATTGGGAACCATAAATCAGAGGTCGCTAGTGAAAGCTATTGAATTCAATAAATTGAATTGAATACAATGTTATTCATTACAAATCATATAATTCGCGTAATTTGAGTGAAAATTTGGTACGTTCCCTCATTTTGCCGTAACGACAGCACGCACTCAAGCTGTCACAAATTTTCTATTGGAATAATACACGATATTCCAAAGTGCATCATGTGATTTTACTGAAATGATTGGTTTTCTTTGCCCCCATAAATGCTTAATAGGAATCATGTCAGGCGACTGTGAAGGAAAGTCCATGATCGTTTAGAGTTTTGTTCTTCTTTGGTCTTCAAGCAGTTGTTCCAAAGCTTTGAGGTTCATTCGTATGCCGCTGTCTTAATCCTTCTCTATAGCTTTGTCCAAACAGCAAAGATTCTTGGAACAGCGTACCTGGGGTCCATTTGCTGGGACCAGGATGCCAGTACCAGTCTGGGGATTGCACCCATGTCCTCAGGAGCTGTCATCTCTTAATTAAGCGCTCACTATACTCGTAAGTACTTCTAGTTAAGGACTTAGGATTTTGTTAACATAATAGTTACTGTAGTTATGAACCATAATGGAGCTGCAGTAGCCTAGAGGTTAAGGTACTGGACTCTGGATCTGATGGTCCAGGATTCAAGGCACGAGTGCTTGAATTGTGAGACTGTATCCGGGCATCTGATAAATGCTGTAAATGTAAATGGAGTTCATTCATGTCAGACCTAACCCTAATCTTAAGCTCAGGAACCTAAACAAATCCAAGTTGCTTTTTGGGGTTATGATCAGATGATAAGAATAATGATCCGTCCATTATCTTTCCGAACCCTGAAATCTGCTGAACAGTCCAGTACCTTCCACTGTCCAGGATATGCATGTACAGTATATAGTAGATAATCATTTCAATTTATTTCACAAACCCAATGACGCTTTGCATAGTATTTACAAGAAATAAATCCTAATAGCTGAGTGTAGAGAATACGCATACAAACCTGCAAAGAAATGATATCCTCTACCAGGGCCATAATGTTTCCTTCCCTTTTCCACATCAAACACCTGGCCTAAAATACTAAGGTACAGTCCTTTACTCTCCTGAGTCCCGGTGTAATGCAACAGCTCATCCTCACTCATCACATCTATAACAGTCTGATCGGAAAACCACTCGGGAAGTTTCCATACTGCCCAAACCACCGAAACCAACACCACTACATACTTTAACATGCTTCTTCTTATTTATTACACAACGCCTTCATAATCTGAACTTTATACTAAATTCGAACCACTTCCGCTTAACACTAACGCATGAGAGCCTACCATGACTGTAACCCACTGCGCATGCGTGTTATGGTACGCCAGTACTACAGGAAGTGTAGTTTTTATTCCATTCGTAAGGAAAAGGTAATAAATGTGTTTTTTGTGTGTGACGGTCTTAAAACAACTGAGCGTTTATTGCTCACTGTACTTATGTTAGAACATTTTTTAGTGGTTATGTTACAAAGTTCCTTTTTCTGAGAAAGACATTATTTCATGACATTGTAATATCAACAGTAATATCATCCATGGATTTTTTTTCTCCACAAATGCAAATATTTTAAAGTTAAACCAAGCTGTTCTGCTTTTCATAATGATTTTATTTGATTCAACAACACTCTTGGATTAATACTCAACAAATACACCCTCCTACTCTGTTCTTTTAATTAAAAATTACGATTTAAAATCTAAACCCTAGGTTTTTACTTATTTATTTATCAGATTTTTTTGCTGTATTTTTCTGGTTGCACCCACCATTATCCTTAAATTGATATACACTCTTTATACCACCTTTAATTGCACCTTTTTGTTTGTATATTGCACATTCTTTGTTTGTGAGTTATTTGTACAGTTCTGTTTGTACAAATATCTGTTTAATAAAAAAAAAAACATAAGGAAAAGGTATTTTGACATAGTGCCTACACCTGTCAGGGCATGATATATATTTGAGAAATATAGTTTTTGAATAGCTTTACATAACCCAACATGTATTTTGGTAATAAAGACGTTTTGAATATGTATTTTTTGTTGTTATTGTTTTTCTAAAGGAAGAATTACTGGGCCCTGTGATGGACTAGTTTTCCTTCCAGGATATGCTAATGCCTGCACCCTATGCTCCCTTGTGGCAATTGTGAATTAAGGGTCTTGCTGGGATTTGAAAACTGGACCTTATAGTCTATAGTCCACTACCTTAAGCACTAGGCCACCACGGTCCCACTCTCCCGTGCTCCTGACCATGATAGTTATTTTTAACACACGTTTGTCTCTGCTGAGTTGATTTTTTTTAACATAAAGTCTTAAAATAATATTTTAATTAATTAAAATAGAGGTCCACCCTTGCCTGTCAAATCATATATTCCAAGGGATTGCTTTGTGACTTACATGCTCAGCATTTAATGGAGGTTTTCTCAAATTTCTTAGTGTCTTTTTATTCCCAAAAATCAGATGTCCTTCATTCTTAATGCGGGAATGTCTGCTCAAAATTACGATACACAGTACAGTATTGTTACAATACAGTATTGTATTGATCACTAGTCTCATTGGGTGTTCAGCAGTCCTAATGCGTGTGGTTCAAACGGATCCTAATCCGGATTCACGACGCATGAAAAGACCGAGTGTAAACAGTTGGTTTTAGGATGATACTGGAGGAAACCTATAGGAGGCGCACTGTGTGACTAGGCTAGATGGCGGAAGTTTTGCTGCCAAGCCAAGCGTCAGCTGCGGTAGTGGAGGGACGGAAGGAAGCCGCTGTGTATTTACTGAAGGTGGAAGCATAAGCAGCGGGTGTAGGATCCAGAATCCGGGGTGTTCAGCAGCAGCGGGAGCAATGGGGAACGCGGAGAGCAGCGGCGAGGAGGACGTGGAGGCGGAGAGCCCGAGCTTGGCAGAAGGTGCCCCGACCTCTGGTGCGGCGGCTACCGAAGCAGGAGCGGAGACCCCGGGCGGTGGAGGAGCAGGCGGCACGGGCTCGGGCTCGGGCTCGGGGCGGAGCGGCCGCGGCACGGCCCGTACACAGGTCCCGAACGGCAGGCTTCCCTCGCCCGAGGCTCTAATGGATCAGGTCCGGCTCAGGGAGGCGGCGGGCCGCGCGGGTGACGTCACGACCCTGGCCGTGTCCGAGTCTGCGATCGCTCGGAACGAGAGCGCGCTGCTACGCTGGCTGGAGGAGAGGCTGAGCCGCGGGGAGGAGACTCTCACCCTGGACCAGTTCTGCGACATGCTGGAGCGCAGAGACGTCCAGCGAGAGGAGTGTGAGGAGGTAGTACAGCTTTCACACCCAGTCCATGTGAGATTACCCCAGACAAGCAACACTTGTTTCAACAATTTCAACACTTTTTTTTTATTGTACGCTACTGTGAAAAGATCTAGCAATCACTTATTATAGAAAGTCTAAAGCCCTGTTCATGCTTAAGTGTGACAAAGCAACAGTTAATAATGCACTTGCCATGTAGATCATTTCGAGTTTTATTCCGTTGAAAATGAATCCAAACTACCACCATTCAAATACCTGCTATAGCTTATGAGGAATTCTCGTTTCTTAATCTCTTCTTTCATTTTTATGTAGCCTAGACTTTGGTGCTAGGTCCGTTTCTAGCGTTTTTAACTTTTAAGTCTGGTTTTGATCCTGGGGCTGGGCCATATCTCAGTTGTCGTTTTAACAATGTCTGAGTAAAAACCTGTACCGGGAAACAAAATACCCCAGCCCCCAGCCTCAAAGCCTTCAGGGTTAGATCTCATTACGAGATTTCAATCTGCAAACTCCTGTTAAAGACACTTCAACAACAAACTTATTTCACCGTCTGCGAACTAACCACCGTGCAGAAAATAAAGACAGGAACTTCAGCTGTCCTGCCACAACCATAACCGAGGACTTTGAATGTGACATGTTTGTTGACGCTAGATTGGCTGGCCTGAGTATTTCAGAATCTGCTGATCTGTTGGTATTTTCATGTACAGCCGTCTCTAGGGTTTACAGAGAACGGTTCAAAAAAAAGAAACTACCCAGTGAGTGAGGACAGTTCTCTGCTATGCTATGGTCAGAACTTGGTGCAAACAACATTGAAGCCTGGATAAACCCCGTCTTGTATCACAGGATTAATCTGGTGGATGGTAATGGTGTGGAAGATATTTTCTTGGCACTCTTTGGACCCCTTAAGACCAACGGAACATGGTTTAGCCTGACTGAGTATTGTCACTGACCATGTTCATCCCTTTATGAACACCGTGTACCATCTTCAACCTCATGTGGCAAAGCATCTCATGGTCAGACAATGGTCTTTGTCCAGTGGAGCACCTTTGGGCTGTGGTGGACTTTCAAGTTGCTTTCCAGTCAGTTTTTCCAGCACCTCGTTGAATCTATGCCACGGTCAGCAAAGGCAGTTCTGGAAGCAACCTGGTACTAGCAAAGCGTACCTAATAAAGTGGCCCGTGAGTGTAGGTCGACGTGGGCAACTTTCTTTACTGTCAAACTCAAAAAATCGAACTGGTTTGCTGTCTGTTGTGGCACTTGTTTATGAGTTAAACAAATGCAAATCATAATAAATATCATCCGATGTTGTCGGATGGCGAGAGCCAGATGGTTCCACTTTTGGTTCCTGTATTTGAACGCACACTACATAAACACTTCTACCGATCCCTTGGGCCGCGTGCACAATGCAAGCTACTGTGTCACAGTGGGCTTTCAGCTGGTGTTTATAATGTAAACCGCGTCATTACTATGCGTTATTGTAGAGTAAACACTGATCCTGCACCTGTTTGCACTACAAACACTTTATTTATATCCCACACAATTCAAATCTGGTTGGACGTCGAAGTCTAATGGCCCATTGGTGGGCCTAAAACAAAACGTCGTGGCAGGTGTGATGAAGACCGAAAAACAACAAAAACTCCAATTGAATTAAGATCTGGAAAAGGTAGTGGTAGACCGATGTGGGTTCTTTAGTGACCGATACTGGTATTCAGAGAGCAAAGTGACCGATGCCGATATCACAATTTTACAGTAGTTGCAACTGAAAGAAAGGAATAATAATAAAAGAGACACAATATTGCTGAACTCAAATGATCATTTATTTGTGCGAGAAAAAAAAAAGAAGAAAATTGACATTGATGACAAGATAACCGAATCAGAATACGTCTAGTTTCTGTGAAAATAAATCAAATAGGGTTATTATTATTATTATTATTATTATTATTATTATTAGGGCATTACGGTGGCCCGGTGGGTAGCACTGCTGACTCACAGCTAGAAGGTCCCGGGTTCAATCCCAGGGTGGAGCGGCCTGGGTCCTTTCTGTGTGGAGTCTGCATGTCCTCCCCGTGTC
>JAUZST010071644.1:0-21732 GCA_034779995.1 Parotocinclus haroldoi
CACACACACACACACACACACACACACACACACACACACACACACACACACACACACACACACACACACATGCACGCACGCACGCACACGCACACACACACACACACACACACACACACACACACACACGGACACATGGACATACTGACTGACCTAATGTATGCTCTTGGGAGAAAATTCCCACAGACATGCAGAGACAAATTCCACACAGGTGAAGTCCAGGTTGGGAATCTAACCAAGGATCACTGCATGCTTTCTCATGCATTGGTCATATGATGAAATATCACCCAACTTCAGTGAGCAGTATACATGTGCCTACTGTAACAATCTTTTCAAATCAACTACTGTGTAACACTGAACGTGTAAAAGCAATAAACCTACTTAAGATTCATAGTCTTTTGTGTTGAGCACATCAGTTTGCCATTGGTTGGAAGATAGATTTAATCATATATTGTACCATTTTGATGCAGAAAAGGGTTTTGGATGCAGTATTTGCTATAGCTGGAGATTATTCGAGTTTCATGTTTGTGGATTAGTGTTTAGAGATTTGAGAAAATAAGCCAAAAATGTGTGGAACAATATCTGTAAATTCGGTAAATACCTATATTTTTATATGTGATCTCAAATACAGTCTACAGATTGTTTATTTGTAAATTGTCTATAGTCTTAAATAATGTTTTGAATCCATTTGTTCTGCTTCAACAGTATACCATACAAGCTGATTTCCTGTCTGGATTTCCTGTCTGACAGTTAAAACCCGCCTGATCCGATTGTGGCGTCAACTGATACGTGACAGAGTGTAGAATCTTCTGCATAATGGCTCAGTAATGCATTTCCTATAGATATAGAGATGCATATCGATTCCCTAGTGCATGGAATCCCTAGCACACGTTTCTAAAACTAGAAACCATTCATGTTTCAGCATTATTGCTGTTGATGCATGTATGTTTATCTCAATCTCTAATACTAAGATAAATATATTATTAATTAATTGGCTATTTTCCATAAAGCATTTTAGATTACTGTATTAAAGAAAAGTAATTATAGTTAGTTTTAAAGCTAGATAAATATATTAACATAAAAATGGTCATATCACATCACCCATTACACAACTGGACAGCTGGAAATCTCTACTGCTGAGATTATGGAGTTTGGTAAGATATCGCTGTATTGATATTTATCTTCATGTTGAAGTTCATTCAATACATAAAACTGGAAAACGTAGACCTGATTATGCTTGTGTGCATTAATGGTGCCTTCTGTTTTATGTATTGTGCAGTTTGTTGGGAATGTCATGAGTCTATTTAATATTTAGATTGCAATGTATACATCACTTGAGGTGCAGCATTTAGAATAGTTAGCATTCATTCAGAGAGTAGTTTCAGGTTCTATTTTCAATCCAATTCAATTTTATTTGTATAGATATATTTGTAATACACATTGTCACAAAGCAGCTTTACATTGATACATGAACAATTGTCACAAATTGGATCTATTGTCCCTAATGAGCAAGCCAAATGGTGACAGTGGAAAGGAAAAACTCCCTGAAATATTTCTATCAAAATCTTATTGTGTCCTAGATATTTGTGTGTTAACAGTTTCAGTTTTAGATTTTATTTCTAGATTGACACTTGCAGGGCAAGTTTGTGTCTAGGCTTTAAACAATAAATACCGCATGACAAAAAAATGTACAAAAGTAGCTACTTAAGAACACTTAAGGAAGCCGAGACTATTACCTTTGAATATATAAACGTTGCATTGCAACAATACTGTGAGATACAAAGCAAAGCTTTTATTTACATAATTTTTTTTAAATTTAGCATATTATTTAGGCATGGAGTGGATGACAAACATCACTGTAATTGTGTCTATATATCGAGAGGATTAAAAAATGAAACAGCATTATAACATCCTATCAACAATCATCTCTAACTGTTTTACACCTTCCATATAATATTATCATCAATGTATACATATGGGAAACATTAGATCACTAAATGAAAATGTAATACCCTATTGCCTCATTTGTTCTTTTTCCCCATAAATTCTAAATCATACTTTTTTATTTAAAAAGACACATTATAAGTAATGTATTTTTATTTTAGAGTGCGTCTCAATTTGTTTTTTTTTTTTTTGTCAATTTTTTGTCGATTTTTTTGGGTTACTATAGCAGAATGGCATGGCTCTTTGTGTGTCCCAGATTTATGCCCTGAAATGCAGTGAGAATAAAAAAGCAGCAACAACTCACACCTGTTCGCATGTAATAAACTGCTACACTGATATGTGTTGAAGTGTCCTGTAGAGGGCTGATTTGGAGCATGCGCAGTGCGCGCAGGAGGAGAGCCCTGTTTGGATTGTCACGGCGTTGACGCGCATTTTAACGACTGGCGTGTGGGGTAAGAAATTAATCATTTCATACAACCCCGAGTTACTGCACTTTGTTATATAGCGTAAACACGACTCACGCTTCAGGGGAATGTCGCGTTTTGGGTACGGGAATGGCTCGGATGAAAATCGATGTGTTTTTAGTCGTGTTTCTTTACGTTGAGATGAGAGATGGTTGTGCTCGCTAATCTCCCTACGTTCTGTGCTGTGTATAACAGCCTGAGCTAGAGAGAGGGATGCGCCCCCCTTCCTTCTCTACGTGAGCTCTTGTACGTGAGCGCCCATTGAGAGCAGCCGCACGCCGCTACGGCCCAATGTTTATTCACTATACATCCTTAATGATATAAAGAAGAACTCCTGAGGCGTGTTTCTATCTATCCGTATGAGCAGCTAGCTGCGTGGCTAAGTCCAACTATTTTCTGAAAATGTTTCATTTTCATATGACTTGCACCAGTTTACTTTTGTCACACTTCAACTCTTCCTAACGCGAGTCGCTTCTTCCTCATGTTAGGATTTCTACAGTCAGGTTTTTAATTGGGCTTGTTTTTAAATGTTTTGATTAGCACAGTTCTAATTTCGGCTTGTTCTTGGTTTGGCTAGGTGGAGTGTTTACGTTTGAAATGCCATAACGTTATTTGTGTTGACCTCAAAAGTTTCATGGCGTCGCTGTTAAACATGCTAATAAACAAACTGTTTCCCCCAGTCATGAACTTTCGACCGCTAAACTCAACACCATTACACGTACAGTCATTTAAACCTGTATCATGTTTGTTATAAGTGAGCTGGATTTCTTGTTTTGTTGATTTGTTTAGTAAAACACAGACCAGCCTATCAGGTAGCTTATGGTGAAGTTTGTTCGTAAGTGCTGTTAAGTTATTTCCCTACAGGTGACTGATGTATAGGAAATGAATTTGTGTAACTACTGTTCATCCTGGGTCCCTAAAAAGACATTGTTTTTAAAGTAGGTTTTGTGAAGGAATTGGAGATCGGAGTTTCAGAATTAAAGTAGACCTATACACATCAAGCCACCTGTTTTGTTACACCTGTGATCTTGGGAATTGTATACATGATTGTGCCTGCTTTGTTTGTCAGCACTTTTTAAGCTTTCCTGCGACATTACCTTTTCCAAGTGGTAAGCAAAGTCAATGGTCTAAAGATTTCTTTTTATAGTTCATTCCCAGTATGCTTTGCTGGATTCTGAGTATGTGTAGGATGGTGGATTGCAGAGCTCCATATTGCCATATGCTGTGGTCTGTTGGTGTTTATATTTTTACTTTAGTGCCGGGAAGTTGTGCAGTTGTTTCCAGATCTGTGGCCTCCCTCTAGTACTTCCTGTTTAGTGTGCTAGTTCGAGCTTAATGTGAAAGTATTGACATAAGGTTTTTAAACATTTGCTGTTTATTGTTTGACATTGAAAAAGACCCGTTAATTGTAAACTCAAGCCATTTGTCACTTAATAAGCTTATACTATTATTTTCAAGTCTGCCTCTAGACCTAGACTAGCTTTTAGGCAGATGGGGAAAACGTTTTAGGAAATTAAAAATCACGTGGGTGCACTTTGCAAAACCAACAGCAACCCAGAATCAGGCAAATTCAATAGAGTTTAACAAGCCCAGGGAAAATAAAGTTTAAGACCAAACTTGGTTTGAAGAAGGTAGTGTTTGGTACTGTGTATAAAGTGACTGTGGTTGCTGGGGACAATAGACCAGAAGGTGAATGGTTCAAGTCCCAGCACTGTGAAGTTTCCACTTTTGATCAATGCCCTTAACCCACTAGATAAGGCTTTATGATAAATTGCTAAATGTAAATATTAATTTCTCTCTCAGCTTTCTTGGTGTAATCTTATCAAGCATTATAGGAAATATCTCAGGGTGGATTATTCTGCAGCCATCTGTGTCAAATGTTGAAAGGTAGTTGTAAACTGAACTGATGTCATTTTACTCGGTGTCCCAATACGTACAGGAGCTGTTCTAACATCCCCATCCCATGTTCTATCCATAGGCATTAATGTGGTGTTGCTCCCTCCTTTGCAGCTATGACAGCTTCTACAGCTTCTGGGATGCCTTTGTACAAGATTTGTAGTGTATCTGTGGGAATTGTGGTCATTCATTCAGAGCATTTGTGAGATCAGACACTGATGTTGGAGGATCTAGCCTTTCTTACTCTGTTTGATCCCAGAGGTGTTTGGTGGGGTTAAGGTTAGGGCTCTGTGTGGTCAATTCAAGTAGCTCCACACCAAACTCAACTAAATGTGCATTTTGATACTTTTCTTTGTGTGCTGTGGCACAGTAATGCTGTAACATAAAAGGACCTTCCCCAGTCTGTTTCCACCATGTTGGAAGCATACAACTGCGCACAATGTCTTGGCATGCTGGATCATTATTCTTGTACTTTGTGATCTAAGGCTTTTGTGCTGTTGTTCGGCCATTGAAACCCATGCCGGGAATCTTCAGGCGCACAGTTTTGTGCTCATGTTATTGCCACAGGAGGTCTGGAACCTTTTATACGTTATGAGACACAGCACTTTGTGATGTAACTCCATGTTATCTATCACATCGTGATACTTTTGTACCAGCAAAGTTTTTTCTCCTCAACCAAAGCACTCTATTTGCTAATTTATTTTATGCCCTACATGGAGACATGAAGATCCAAAAAAAACATTGCATTGCAAAACAAACCATTATCAAACTATTATCAAAAATAATCTTACCCTTCTCTTATCTAGGGTTAGGGTTATCTGTTAAAATAGGTCAATCATTCTTTTCTCTGGGTGCTGTATATTTCAATAGTGAGATTAGTTAGGGTTTGGTTGTAGTGATTGTAAAATTGTATTGAAAATAAACATTTGAAAAATAAATAAAAAAACCAGAACATTTTTTAAAAACACATGTTGATCTACCCTAACTGTGGCAACGAGACTGAAGTTTTAAACACCTGAATTCAATGATTAAGAGGTGTATCCCATTACTTCTGTCTGTAAAGTGTATATTTAGTGTCTATATACTATATGCAAATATATTTATATTTAAATTGAATCCATGCGTTTACGAACAAAGTTGTAGTGGAGTTAAAGACAACCTAACGTTTTCCTTTGGATTGACTTTTGTTAATTAATAAATGGTGAATATTTGTATAATGCCCTTTGAAATGACCAAATGTTGCATTAATTAAGCTGTTTCTTGTGTAGGCCGGTTAACTAAATAAATGATTAGTCTGAATAATTAAATGATTTGTGTTTTTAGGAGCCACTTGTAATAATAAGCAATTAAAGTTGTTAAAACAGCTTGGACTGTGGATGCAGTCTGTATTTGGCTGAAGATGAGAAGTTATATACATGCTAATGGTAATAGCAATTTAGTACACTGCTCACTAAAATTAGGGGATATTTTATTCAGGATATTTCATTTTGAAGTATCTAGTAATTTGTGTGTTTTTTTTTTTAGATGGGGAGATTTTGTATCCATCAAAACTGGGGACATTTCAAAATGAATATTAAATGATTTTTAAAAAGAAGCAATTGATATTATTTCATTAAACAAGATAATCAGAAAAGCAAAAGAAAGGTCAAAGAAACATTATGCAAGTGAGATGCAAACTCAGTTATTGTGCTTGAGTAGGAAGTGACAGGTTTATGGGGTGAACTGGACCACAGAATGCCACACAGTGACCGTTCAGTATGGTCACTCAAGACTGCCAAATTACACTGAAAGTGGTGAGACATAGACATGATCATATTGTCCAGCAGTTCTTGTGAGATCCTTTTCATATTCATTTTGATATTTCCTCTCATTTTTGTGAGCAGTGTACTTGGCTTTTCCTTGAATACAACATTACTTTTTAAGAAAAAAAAACTACCCTCTGTATTGCGTACTCGGTCACTGATGTGACATTTATTGTAAATTATAAGCTGAAAAGATTTGACCCTTTTATTATCGTTTTTTACAGTTATATTTTATCATATTTTATTCATTTTGTGGTAATCCAGGGTTTGCTTGCTTGTGTTTGGCCTAATTGCAAATTATCTGAGGAAGAGGAGTAAAAACAACACTGATCAACAAAACTGTATTTTCTAAATGCAAATTATTTATTTGATTAGATACTTGTATTACCAAGTTCTAAGCAACAAGTTGCGTAACAACCTGTAGAAGCTGTCCTATCATGTGCTAGGCAATTTGTTGAACTGTGTGGATACAATAAATGTTTAATGAGCAAAACGTTATAAGGAAGTGTCCCAACTTATTTACCAATCTGAACTGAACTGAATTTTTTTTACTTGATCTTAGTGCTATATATGGTAAGTAGAATGTAGATAAATGTGGTTAGGGGATATCGTCTAAGACTTTTATGTATCGCATTCATTTGTATCTGGTACAACAGTACAATGACATGTAAAGCGGTTTGTCTTGCATAAACGTGGAGCAGCCAATGTGCTTTTCACTGTAGTTTTGTACCAGCTACAAATGCATGTAACAAATAAAACACTTGATCTTAAGATTGAAGGCAATAACTTTTGTATATTGTGTTGTTAATCATGTGTATTAGTTTATAAAAAGGAAATGGAGGCTGGTGTAGTCAAACTGTTGTAGTATAAATATTTATTTCATATAAAACACTCAGCATTGAGATTTTCTTTAAAGCTTATACCTTTTTGTAAAATCTTCTAATGCGTCCATAAAAGGGTATCATGTACCCATTATTATTGTCCTAAGTCTCTGTTTCTAGTAATGGGTATTTAATCACCATGCTTGGGGAAATTCAAGTCAAGGCTGTATTAATTGAGATTTTCCACTGAACATGACTATTTCAATTTACAATTTACATTAGATGCTGGAATTGGATGCTTTCTCTTTGTCTCTCATTCTCTCTCACTTTCTGTTACTGCACTTTTAGCCTAGTGTGCCTTTTTTGTTTTACGTCATTGTGGTCGTGAATAGTATACTGGTGAGGCACACCTGTCATTTCATGACTTGCCCAGTTTTCACACTCCTCTGTATAAAACTCTTCTGTATTGCGTCTTGTGACTGAATTACTGATTGCATTTACACGCACTTAATAATCAATTAATCATAATTAATGATTTCTGCGCTTATCTGATCATTCAAGTGGTCATGTAGCCAGCATACTCCGATATCCCAGATCAGATTAACATTTAGAACATGCATAACATATGACATTTTTACATTTTAGTTTTAGGATGCTTTCTTTGCAGTGTTTCAGTGTATTTATTTGTGGTGACTACATTTCAAAGGCATACGATGAATATAGTATTATGAATATACTATCAATCTGGAATGGAGTGTGCACAGAGCTTTGCTGGAGAAGTAAGGCTGTTTAGTTCCGAATTTGTCTGACTTTTGTAAAATTAAATCATGATATACAATATTTGAACCTACGTATACATCGTTGGTGTGGGGGGGGGGGGGAGTGTAAGTTATTTGTCATAATTTCACACCACATTAATAAATTATATATGATCTTTTTTATCTCTGTGTCTCAGAAGCATTTATCACAACAGTCCCATCCATGCCTTTATATCGCTTTAACACCTTCCAATTGCCCTGAAAGGATATTCTCTTTAATTTATGTTTAATATCAGTCTAATATGCCTGAATCTCTATAATGCCTAGTCTTCTGATATAAGCCTATTTTATTACAAAAACTAAAATGGTGATATTTATGGAGGTCCAAGCCTGCCAAAAAATGTTGATTAAAATTGTAAAGAATAATCAATATAAATAAATAAATACACAAATAAATATATTAATATATAAAATCATGCATTTATTAACATCAGTTTACTTGTTTGTATTATTATTTAAATTATTTCAGTATTTATTTGTTTATGCATTCATTTATTTCGTTTATTTATTTATTAGCTATTTATTCATTTCTGTATTTCCTAGGGGTGTCACGATACACATAGTAATATTTCTTTTTGATACAGGGGTTTCCATGCGATACGAACTGTGAACCAAATAAATTAAGGCGTACTGTAGTTTCATATGACATCTAGTGACACGGTGTATAACAGGTGTGTTACTATGACGACATCCGAGCAATTTTTTGAGCAACTGGGGGAAAAACCGTCATTCTATTGTTTTGGTTAGCCTGCTGGACGATTAGCTGACTGTGAAATGGCTAGCAGAGAGAGCAAGACTGAGCTGGAACAACCAAAATCATCCTCGCATCCATCTCCTGTGTACGAATATTTTGTTTTCCCAGTCAGTTACAACAATGACGGCAAAGATCGGTGGACAAAACGGTAACTGTATGTACACTTTGCTCAATGCGAGTATCAAACATCGGAGCTAATACTTAGCTAATATGCAAACTCGTTTGCGGAGACACCATCCAAACGTGTCACTTACCAGAGCAAAGAGAAAACACGAGTCACAGCAGCTGCTTCTCCCGGCAGCATTTAAGCAGCGCCTAAGTGCCGATAGTGAACAGGCAAAGCAAATTTCTCAGGCCATAGGGAAGTTTATAGCTTCTGATTTCTAGCCCTACTCTGTTGTAAACGATACTGGATTCCGCAATTTGCTGCTAATTGAGCCTTGTTATAAAATTCCATCTTGCACTCATTCTATGAAAACTTCTAGTACCAGTCATCCTTTCTTTTGGATTGGCCTCTGTGACCTCTACATCAAAAAAATAAAATGGCCATTAAAATCATTTGTAATATGTATTGTATTGTGAAATTTGTGTATCGTTTCACCCCTAGTATTTCCTGTATTTCATTCTTCTTATATGATAATGAAGTGGCAGTGCATCAATGATGTCACAGTGTCTTAGCATTCCTATTGGCTGATCAATGTCAGATTCACTAGATCTATTGCACATCTTGCTTCATTGGCGGTAACTTTGGTAACACCTAGTGCTAATGGCTGCTTACAAGAAACATGTAAACAGTGAGCTGACCTGGCTCTTGGTTGACCAGGCAGAAAATGGAAGCGTGGATTATTTACTGTTTCGCATGGAGGCCGTAGCTATTAGTAGCTGATGAAGCCTCATAAAACCATGAAACTGAGCATCAAATTGGTTCGAGAAAAGGTTAATTTCTCAAGGCTGCATTTGCACACAAACCCCTGCTGGTCAAAACTGTTTTTGGCATGTCAACTGCTTGTGATGGCCTCTTGGCTACCATGTATCCACGTGGCAGTAATCACTGCCAAGAGTAGGAGTAAAAACATCATTTAACATAATCAACATTGTGTGATTCATTCACCCAACCTCCAGGCATCCATTCATTATTTTATCTAATATGCTTTTGATTTGTGCATAATGGTAAAATGGGTCTATTAATGTCGATACGTGCTTCCTAAGACTTCCTACTGTTGATCTGCAACATTTTGGATTTATATGAAAAATACATGCTGTATGGGAAATTAATTTATACTTGTATACGGATTTAACCGGTTTACCATTTATTTAATAACGTCCCTGCCAATAAGGCAACATTTGAAATTGAATAGGGTACTGTTTGCAAAATTCAAACAAATAAATATAACATTTGAAGTATAGATGTTTCAGTGAGATGAGCAAAAACAAAGCGACAGTGCATATTCGTGACTAAAGCATTTCCGGTGACGTTCTTTTCATTTAAAACTCTTAACATGAACAGTTTGTACTTTCAGAGTCCGCTGAAAAGCTAATGAACAAGATGCAACTATTTAAAATTATAAATGGTCTTTAAACATTAAAAACTTTCAACAAATGTCTTGCCTTGTCAGAAGTGCTGAATTACATTTGTGTGACTCTGCTGCTGTAAGGCTTGTTGAAAAGCTACTGCAATAAATAAAGCAAACAAATATGCAGTTGCAGTGGTCAAACGCAAACATAACTTGCAATTTAAAAAAAGATGTGTCTCTGTTTAGTCAGGACCAAAATAAGAACTAAAAATCAGCTTCTAGTTGTGTAGCTCCTTAACCAAGCAAAGACTGTTTAGGTTGAACTTGAGCTACCTTTATTACAGCTTAACGCTCCTGAATGCCTCCCAATTTAATGATGAAAACAGTAGATATTAATTTGCTTTTTTAAAAAAAAAAAAATTATTTCTCAGGTCTATGGTTAGAGATTTTCCATCATATATGTAGACATTGAGATGCAGGATATCATTCAGTTGTCCAGAACTGAGGTTTGATTACAGTCTTATGTGTAATAAAGTTATAAGAGCTGAGCTCACACCGTGTAACACCGACTTTATCCTCCTGCATCCTTTTAAGAGTGTTTTAGACTAAATAAATGTTTGTAATTCATTTATTTAGCTAATGTTACAGTGTGTGAGTTTGACAGTTCGTTTTTGCTTTCTTTGCGCCTTTTTATTAAAAGGCATAATCGTTAAAACTAGATGATATGAGAAAACGTAAGTGCACAGCTTCCGTGTTTATTCCTGACTATTTTCCATTCGGGGTAAAAGAGGTGTTCTTTCTCTGACGTAGCGGGGCTTAACTCCAGCAGCCAATGATTGCCTAGATCACGCCCCACCATCAAATCGGGCCTAAAAGTCAAAAGTGAGAAACTTTTTGAAGTGAAAGCAAGACTGACAGCAGCGCAATGGAGAAAAGGCGCAAAGAAAGCGAAAACAGATACTTGTGGTGCTACCGAGCCACCCTGCTGCCCTCAGTGCTTATAAATGGACTTGATTGAGATTAAATGTTAGCTACCGATCTTGGATTTGACCTGCGTATTCTGCGTATCTTCTTGTTTTATTGCAGTAATCCTGGGATTTCTTTGTATTCTGGGTTTGGATACACTTGAGCACTAAAATACGATCTGGAATGTGTCTTAGATGTTTGCTTTGGATGACAGAACAGTGTTCACAAAGCTGTTTTTCAGACGGTTTAATATTGTGAATCGTTACGGACCCACTGAGTCAAGTTTGCTTCCACATAGTCAATTGTGCTCATTTATGCATACATTGCTGTATCAATATTCCAAATACAGCTTTGATGTATGCTCGGTGTTTGGCAGATATAATGAATATTCTTCTCTGAATGTCTGCTGGTTTGATGCAGTGAACAAATAGTCCTGGCAGTTTCTGATGATGACTTTCACTGACGAATATCATTTCAATATCGCCTTAGATGTTTGACCCTGTTGTAGGGTATGCTTTACAACGGAAACTTTCCGTACATATTGCATTTTGCCATGTGGTTTTCTTATCTTCAGCTAATGATGTGGTGGAGCATATCAAAACTAAACTATGTCATCACTGTGCTCCGGTTCCTGGCAGATAAGTGCCTTCATAGATGCGCTTTTGCACTAATTGCAGATGTGTATCGGAAGAATACAATGTGTTAGTGGAAACTATTAAGTGGAATCACACACCCATTTCTTGGAATCTTGAAACCAGTTCTGAATTTGAACCAAGGTTCTAAACTCATCCCTACTGTTAACTACAGCTGTCTGATGTGTTGTGCTTGCAATAACAGGATCATGCTGAACAACTTAAATTCCCATAAATGCAGATTCGGAAACGTTTATTTTTATGAATATTATTATTGTTGGTACTGCGTTTAAGGTTACAACATGCTGTCTTGCTTTTCAGCATTTCAAACCATGGAACGAACATCCATGGAATACAGATCGACCCTGTCTGTTCGATATCCTACAATTTTGTGACATCATTATTGTAACTGGTACAGATATAGGATCGGATCCATCTTTAGTGAGTTGTGTTTGGGATATGTACATAGCTTGATAAACAGTCCAATCACGGCTATTTTTATTTACATTTACTATTGTCCAGTAATTGCTGACCAGCCAGCCTGCTGATATCTTTCCCAAGAGTTTGCAATCAGTATGTATTATGTTTGGTATACTGTCCATTTACTGTGTGAAATGATCCTTGTGTCTTGGAAGGTAGCAGTTGGTCATCTATAATTATTTTCACTCTGAATACAGGAAATATAGTATTTCCCAAGTCAGCAGACCAGTAATCATCCAGTTTCATGCTTTTTGCACCCGCAATAACAAGGGTTAGATAATAATAATGAGGGTGGCATGTTGGCTAACACGTTGGCTAACACTCAGTGAGGAGGTGACAGTGCGTTTCCACACTGGCATTGAGGAATTTTTCATGGTTTTGCTTTTTTTTTAATAGATTAATTGAAGTGCAGCATGAGAGCTGTCTCATTCACCCATATGCGATCAATGCAATACACCCATCACCTTCGTACGCTTACTCACCAAATGCCACAAATACAACATAGAATGCCAAAACCTTGGAATACCAACCACAATGAAAGACCTCTTCAACAAAACCAAACCAGAAACCATAATAAAATGCCTTAAAAGCACTAAACTGATATCCCGATTTTTAACCAGCAACCACCAAAACTAACAAATAAGAAATGTAACTTCTATATAGATATGACCTTGACTCTGTTGCTTAAATGACCACGGATGCCGATAGCAATGCTAAAGAAGCCAAATGAACAAACAAACCAACAAACATGAGAGCTGTCCTGTTACACAATAGTAATGCACCCCTCAGTACCCTCTGGCTATGAAGTACACATGAAAGAAATCTACACAGAACAGTTACAACAATCTGCAATGTTCTCCAAGTTGTGGAGCGGTTACTAAGAAAGCATCTTGGGTATACAAAGTGCCGTTTAGTTTGTGAATGAGATGCTAAAGAGTCACATTTCAGTAAAAAAAAGAACTTGGTTGCTCCTTAAGCATTTTGTTCCATGGTAGAAACGTCACACAAACCAATTTCAATATCACAGATACACTGCTCACGACATTTTTTTTGTGAGCAGTATATTTCTGACACCACTTCATATAAAATTTTGAATGCAATGAACAAGGGTGATTCCGTTTTTCTATTTGGCATGCATGTTTCCAAAAATAACCAAAGTGACAAGACGCTCGAAGATCTGCTAGTGGGGCCTGAAGAAATGGAATGGAAGGCATTTGAGGATGTTGTTGATCATTTTCTTGGCAACTACAGCTAAATTATTTATTTCGATAATGAATTCTACCAAATCCTTTCCACTGTACTTGGGCTTTGTTGTACTTCTCATTATGGTAAATAAATGAATTTGTACATCCTTGTTAATTTAATGTGAAAGCAGCAAGTGTGAATAATTGAAGTTGCATGTAAATCTGAACCAGAAATCTCTCTGGTTTTAGTTTTGAAAGCGGTGTGCTGTCAGTACTGTGGCTTGCAGTCTGATATTTAGCAGACCCCTTCCATACAGCATCTCCTACCTTTTTAACTCTGCTTTTTCTTACCAAAATGCAACATAACATAAAATGGTACAAAATCTAAAATGCATATGTACTCCCTATGTAGTGCACTATATATAAGTTGAAGTAATGTTTATCCCCATTGTAGAGTACTACATATCAAATAACTTGAGTTTAAAGTGCTTGCAGCTTGCTAGTTTTCTACTCAAATGTACTTGACTGAAGTTGAAAATGGGTGAACAAACTGTGCCTGTAGACAAAATGGACACCTCCAGTCTCAGTTTTGAATATTACATTTAATTGATAGACATTGCTTGCCTTTGAAAAGATGGATGTTGCTCAGACAGTAAGCTGGCAACTATGTTGAAAATCCGTTGCCGTTACAGACAATTCAACAAGTTACTTTTAATCTGCTAACTAAACACCATGCAGAATATGAAGATTATAACAAACTTTGTCAGCTGTCACTCAGCTGTCTACAACAGGCTTAAACTAGCCAAGATACCAGCGCAAAAACACACACTGCAAGCTTTAGTGGAATCATGCAAAAAAAATAAAACAAAATAAATAAAGTAACATATGGCAAGGCAAAATAAATTCACCAGCTTTATCGTGAAAGACAGAAACATAAACTAAAATGGTGGGAGGTTTAACTGTATATACACTGCTCACAATAATTAGGGGATATTTTATTAGGGGGTATTTCATTTTGAAATATTTCCTAATTTTTGTGAGCAGTATCTGTAAATACAGTGTTGCTTAATGTCCATAATACAATCTGTAAAATGGAAATAGGAGATGCAGTCTGGATGTGGTCTGAACTTGCATGCGTACTTAGCAGTGATGTAGTGTACTGGGTGTTGAATAAAGAGCCAAGGTACTGCATGGTTTCCATTATGTGTATTTCTGTTGCTACATGTTCTGACACCTAAAATTACTATTGATGTTGGTACAAGCTTTGTCACCTCATCATTAACAAATTAAGACAGTGGGTAGCTGTTGCATCGCCTCAAAGAAAGAAGTTCCTGGGTTCAGTCCCCAGGTGGAGCGCTCTGGGTCCATTCTATGTGGAGTTTGCATGCCCTCTCTGTCTGTGTGAGTTTAGCTCTGGGTACCCTGCCTACCCACCCCCGTCCAAAAACATGCAATAAATTATCAGATTGTTCATTTACATCAGCCTTATTTGACTCATTTTGATATAACCTTGTGTCTATTTTTGAATGACCTTTGATGCTGAAGAGCGACTGTAAATAAACCAACAAACAAACAAAGACTGCACTGGGTACATCTCGGAGTACCACAAGCTTACACAGGGTAAGTTTAAACTTGCTAAAATGTTAGCACTTTAAACACAATACATACAGTGGGTGCGGAAAGTATTCAGATCCCTTTAAATTTTTCACTCTTTGTTTCGTTGCAGCCATTTGCTAAAATCAAAAAATTTAAATTAAGACAATCCAATTTATGCAAATTTTGAAAAGTTAATTATATTTCTCATTAATGTACACTCAGAATCCCATCTTGACAGAAAAAACAGACGTAGAATTTTTTTGTAAATGCATTAAAAAAGAAAAACTGAAATGTCACATGGTCATAAGTATTCAGACCATTTGCTGTGACACTCACACTGTCCATTTCTTCTTATCCTTCTTGAGATGGTTCTGCTCCTTCATTGGAGTCCAGCTGTGTTTAAATGAACTGATTGGACTTGATTAGGAAAGGCACACACCTGTCTATATAAGACCTCACAGTTTACAGTGCATGTCAAATAGAATAAGGAATCATGAGGTCGAAGGAGCTCAGAAACAGAATTGTGACAAGACACAGATCTGGCCAAGGTTACAAAAGATTCTGCAGCACTCAAGGCTCTTAAGAGCACCGTGGCCTCCAGAATCCTTAAATGAAAGAAGTTTGGAATGACCAGAACTCTTCCTAGACCTGGCCGTCCAGCCAAACTGAGCAATTGTGGGAGAAATGCCTTGGTGAGAGAGGCCAAGCTGGACCCAAAGATCACTGTGGGTAAGCTCCAGAGATGCAGTAAGGAAATAGAAGAAAGTTCCACAAAGTCAATTATCACTGCAGCCCCCCACCAGTTGGGGCTTTATGGCAAAGTGGCCCGATGGAAGCCTCTTCTCAGTGCAAGACATATTAAAGCCCGCATAGAGTTTGCCAAAAAACACATGAAAGACTCCTAGACTATGAGAAATAAGATTCTCTGGTCTGATGAGACGAAGATTGAACTTTTTGGTATTAATTCTAAGCAGTATATGTGGAGTAAACCAGGCACTGCTCATCACCTGCCCTATACAATCCCAACAGTGAAACACGGTGGTGGCAGCATCATGCTGTGGGGATGTTTTTCAGTTGCAGAGACAGGACGACTGGTTGCAATTGAAGGAAAGATGAATGCGGCCAAGTACAGACATATCCTCGAAGAAAATCTCTTCCAGAGGGCTCAGACTGGGCCGAAAGTTCAACTTCTAACAAGACAATGACCCTAAGCACACAGATAAAATAACAAAGGCGTGGCTTCGGAACAACTCTGTGACCATTCTTGACTGGCCAGGCCAGAACCCTGACCTAAACCTAACTGAGCATCTCTGGAGAGACCTGAAAATGTCTGGAGAGGATCTGAGTTAAATGGCAGAGAATCCCCAAATCAAGGTGTGAAAAACTTGTTGCATCATTCCCAAGAACTCATGACTGTACTCGCTTAAAAGGGGGCTTCTACTAAATACTGAGCAAAAGGGTCTGAATACTTATGACCATGTGATATTTCAGTTTTTGCACAGTGCTGTAATATGTTGTAACTAAGGCTGTTTTGAAAGCTACCCTATACCTTTATTAGCTCATTCTTGCGGTAAGGCTCAGTTATTAAGGTACTCATTTAAATCTGTGGTTATATTGTGACTGGACAATCAAAGAAATTGGACAACATGATGCAAGAAGTTTGTGAACCGTCTATAGTTTTCTACACTGATGGTCACATTTCATGTGATTCCTGTCTCAGCAACATCCCACGAATTAAGCTGTTCTATATAGAAGAGTTGGCTAAAATACTTGGATCTTTTGCAGGACTGCTGAACAGTTACTGAACATTTAAGAAATTTCAGTTATGACTGCACAAGGGCATCCCACAAGAAATGTAAAGCAAATTTAACATACTTTCAAAGACATATATTTTGGGATCTTAATCTATTTTTGGATTTGAAAAAATCTGATGACGTTTTAGGTCATACTTATCCAGATACATAGAAAATTTGAAAGGGCTCCCAAACTTCCCAAGCATTATTGTATTATGTAAAATGTTTGCCTGTCCCTGTCATATTAGACATTGTCATTTTTTGACACATTTTATGGCATAACTTTTAGTAGTGTAACTGAGTCGACCAGTAGACTAATTAAACTGAGTAGACTAATAGACCAACCATCAGAATGAGGAAGAAATGTAATTTGAGTGGTGGTGGTTTGTCCTGGATGGACTGGTTTGATTTTAGAAACTGCTGATCTTCTGGGATATTTACAGCCATCTTTAGGGTTTACAGAAAGTGGTCTGAAAAACACAAAACATAAAGCGAGTGGCAGTCTCTTTGCAAAAATTCCTTGTGGATGCCAGAGGTCCGAGGAGAATGGTCAGATTGGTTTCGAGGAAATAAAAAGGCAACAGTAACTAAAATAATTTTTACAATCAAAGTATCCAGAAGAGCATCTCCGAATAAACCTTGAAGAAGATGGGCTACAGGAGCAGAAGACCACCCTGGCTGTCATTCATGTCAGCTAAGAACAGGCAACTGACGGCTACAAAGATTGGAAAAAACATTGTCTGATCTGATGAGTCTCATTTTCAGAATTTGTACATGAAAGTACATGAAAGTATGCATCCATCCAGCCTTGTATCAATAGTTTGCTCTGGGGTTGGTGTAATGTGTGGGTCCCTTTATATGAATAGAGTACTGTTGCCGACCATGGCCATTCCTTTATGACCACAGTGTACCATCGTTTGATGGCTTCAACAGGACAACTTGCCATCTCACAATATCTCAGACTGGTTTCTTGAACATGACTATGAGATCACTTTACTCAAATGGCCTCAAGAGCGTAGTGTATATGGAGTGATGGATACACTTTTGTTTGGCCTCATGGTGGGTAAGGAGACATAACATCAGCCCTTAGCCTTAGTCTCTGCTGCTTTGTCTTAGATTCTGCCATCCTACCAGAAATAAACTGAACTACAGATAAGCATCTACCACAGATGAAACATATTGTGACTGTATAGCAAACTTACCATAACCAGATAACATAGTTTTTTTTAAACACTACAGGTAACCATCTGATTTAAGTGAGTGTGTTAATTGTAATTGCCCTTGCCCTTGCCATGGTACCCTTAGAAGTGTGAAGCCTGCTTCATTTGCACTGTACATACAGGCCAGAACTGCAAACTAGAAACATGGAAACAAGCAGTGAAAACTGTGGTAGGTAAAATGAATTGTGCACAGAGGGTGCTATTGGTTAGATGAAACAGTTCATGTTGTCCTGCCACCTGATCTTTTGTGTTTTGGTGAGTTGAGCTCAAAGGAAAATGCGTTTTCACATTGCGAAACAATATCCGCATCAAGCTGTGAAATGACCGAATCTAGCAAAGCATCACAGATGTCACTCTGTATTTGTTCACTTCTTGTCCTGCTGTGCATTTTGTCTCTTGCACTGACACAGCACCTCGGAGACGCAGAAAGGTGTCATTGTACCCGTCACCTCCGGGAGCACGGCTGCGTCCCTGGGCTTTAATTGCTGTCATTCCGACAGCAAGAGAAAAGGCATTCACCTCATAACAGCCTAATTAGTTTTATTTAGAGCCTCTCAGGGCTGTATACATACAAAGGCCAGACTGAACACTTGTTCAAAAGAGAAGACAGTGGGGAAACGTTCCTCATATATTCCAGACCATATGCACCTTCCAAATCCTGATTAATGTCCCTTGTTTTCTCACCTCTTTGAAAGCTTCCAGGTGGCTTCTGAGCCTGCCGGTGTAACACATGCAACCAATTATGCTCGCCGTCTCTCCCCTAACACCTCACCCTGCCCTCCAAATGCCTGTTATGCAAAATGCTCATCATTTAATTTAGAGATATGAACATGAATTACATGTGTGTAAGTGAATTTATTTCATGTAAACATGTAATCATGTTTATATTCTCCTCGAGATTTGGTCACGCAGAAGGTCGGGGATGTTTTCTTGTGCGGTAGCAATTAGAACTATAGGTATGCGCTGATCAATGACCGTAATACGCTTTGTTGTAAAAGGTAACTGATTGAAATGGATGTGGACTGGCCATGAAGCGCTATTTTTTTCTTCCTTATCTTCAAATGCATCAACAGCTCCAGTTGAATCAAGCTATAGGATAGTGTGCTCGTGAGCATAATTTTTGCATACTGTTTAACGCATACTGCTTTCACATAATGGTAAATACAAAAGTACAGTGGTACCTTGGTTCTCGAATTTGACTGTTTTATTGTGTACAGTACTGTATTCTTAATGCAAATAAGTCGCTTTACACCTTTATACTAGCTGAAAGCAAAACAGGAGTTTAAAGCTCCAGAAACGGCTATCAATTAGCTTCTTCTTAACCCCAAGTTAATGCAGTTAGCTTAGCAGATAAGCTAGTGAAGTTTACCCATAAGTGTTTTGCTTTTTATTTTTCTTCTCCTTTAGTCCATTATTTACAAGTTTAAGTTAAAACTTTATTATTTAATAAGCTTTGTGTTCATTATTTTGGCCAAATGTAGGTTAATGTAAGGGTTTTAAATATTAACTTACTTATCATAATATCCTTCCCATATTCCCACTATGATGCAGTGTGATGAGTAGATACCAAACACTTGAACTCCTCAGTTCACGATTCATATGATTGAATCTGAAAGATTTGTCTGAACATGTACCAGTCATAAATCAGGGAGCGAATGCATGATTTAACTCCATTAAAGCACATAATCCCCTATACAGTGTGGATTTCTTGGAGGTCTGAAACTGATTAATTCAATTTATGTAACTCCTTATGCTCAGTACTCGTAGCTTTTGGGTTCTGGGCAGGACTTTTGGAATGAATTAATGATGAAGACCAAGGTACGCTGTTTAAGACTCAGCCAAGTAGTCTGTTTATGTATTGTAATGTTTATAAAGGGTATTTTCCAAGAACACTGTGTCCAAACGATGTGCGTTCCTTTAGTGATACAGCTGAAAGCATGATGTATTGATGAGTGATTAAAACAACTGATACTTTTGTTTGACAGAAGTCAAAAATGCATTGATAGACAGCCAGATGAAACAGAGATTCAACGAGAATCTCTGTGAACCAGTTTATATACAGTAGTTTGGTAGTGGGAGTACTACTTACAATAGGACAGGCACATGCACTTGTTGAACACTGCTTACAAACACACTTAATTATGGAATATGTCACTTTAAAATATCCCCTATTTTTTGTGAGCTGTATATGGTCATTCAAACATCTCAAATATGACAAGTTCAAGTTCTTATATTTTAAAGTTGCCCAGAACAGTGTTTAGTTTTCTAAGTTCTTCTCTTTACAGAAACCTTTTTAGATAACTTAATTTCACAGGCAATAATGCCCAGTGATTGGCTCCACAATTCCATTGCTTTAGTCTGGTCATGGGGTGCAAAGCAAGAATTATCCTAAATGGCCCATTTGTTCCATTTCCTTCATTTTAATCTCGTATGATTAAAAAGGTCTCAGGCTCGACTACTAAATGTCTTGATCTTGACTCAAACGCTGTGTCCTTGCCTTGGTCTTGACTTGGATTCAGCTCTAGTAGTCTGGATTACAACACTGCTCATACACACTCACACACTAAGGGAAAACTAAAAATCCACCAATTAACCACTCTTTAAACCACTCTTTCTGTGGAATATGGGAAGAAACCCACATGGGAGGACATGCAAACTCCAAACAGGCAGAATCGCAGATCAGCTTTAAATCTGGAACACTGAAGCCTTGATGCAAAGCACAGTGATACCCCACATGGCCGATCAGCCAGATGAAACACAGACCGAGTGAATGTGAAGCAAATTCTGTTTGAGAATAAACTGGTAGTGAACGTTCTACAAAAGGACTGTTTCTGCTCTCTATAGAAACTCTCCTAAAAAACGACATTACACAAGGAACAAGGCCCTCTATCTGACTGCCGTACCAATTCCAGTAAGTACATGTTCACTGTGAGTTCAAACACAAGCTTGTTACAAATACAGATTTTCACTTCCTTCCTTCATTTGTGTAAATATAGCTTAGAAATATTAGTATCCCTGTTGCCAGATGATGTGTGTTTACATCTGAACTACACCACTGCTGTCCATCAGCATGAAGTCTAGCAAAATATAATTGCTTCAGCTCTCCGGGATGGGTAGGTCAGGCTTCCTGTTGTGTTAGTGACACTAACTAAATGCAGACATCTGTTACTTTATGTATATGAATTATAGAATGGATTGGTTAGTGCTCTTCAGGCCCATTCACCTCCAGAATGGCATTGCATAAGAACAGTTTCCAAACATGTAATTACTTTACCTGACTCAGAGGATGCACTTGTTTGTCCTTACCTCCCCTGATTTCTAGCTGCCTTGTCACTTGGCAGGATCTAGGTAGGAGATGCGCACTATGAACTATTACAAAATAAAAAATAAATTAAAAGTCAGCCACCGTGTAATTAAGCATGCAACTTGAGTACATAAATGAGTGGACTAGGCATTCAATACTAGAGGTGTAATATTGTTGTTGTACACGCATTAAAATCGTGTTCAGGAAATACCTACACTGAGAAATGATTACCATTATCCCTTGTGTGATGCAGGGTTTATACTTTATAAACTTTCTAAAGTTATTTTAATTGTGACCCAAGGTTGAATTTCAGAAAAAAAATAATTTAGGCTAAAAAAAAAAAAAATCAGATGTTCTTCCAATGCCCCTGCAATCTGGGTAATTCACATAAAATACAGTATATACTATATAGGTACTCACATTACAATTAACAGTACATACATTTTATGCATTATGGTTATCAAATGTTTTAGGATATCTCTACATTTCTAGCCTTAGTGTTTTTTACATTATGTCTGCATTTTACTTTTTTTTACATTTTACT
>JAUZST010071655.1:0-21731 GCA_034779995.1 Parotocinclus haroldoi
GAGCACAGTGGCCTCCATAATCCTTAAATGGAAGAAGTTTGGGACGACCAGAACTCTTCCTAGACCTGGCTGTCCAGGGAAACTGAGCAATCATGGGAGAAGAGCCTTGGTGAGAGAGGTAAAGAAAAACCCAAATATCACTGTGGCAGATCTCCAGTGATGCAATAGGGAGATGGGAGAAAGTTTCACAAAGTCCACTATCACTGCAGCCCTCCACCAGTCAGGGCTTTATGACAGAGTGACCAGACAGAAACCTCTCCTCAGTGCAAGACATATGGAAGCCTGCATAGAAAAACTCCCAGACTATGAGAAATAAGATTCTCTGGTCTGATGGGACGAAGATTAAACTTTTTGGTGTTAATTCTAAGAGGTATGTCTGGAGAAAACCAGGCACTGCTCATCACCTGCCCTATACAATCCCAGCAGTGAAACATGGTGGTAGCATCATGCTATGGAAGTGTTTTTCAGTTGCACGGACAGGATGACTGATTGCAATTGAAGGAAATCTTAAGTACAAACATATCCTGGAAGAAAACCTCTTCCAGAGTGCCCAGGATCTCATACTGGGTTGGAGGTTCACGTTCTAACAAGACAATGACCCTAAGTACACAGCTAAAATATTAGATGAGTGGCTTCGGAACAATTCTGTGACCATTGTTGACTGGCCCAGCCAGAGCCCTGACCTAAACCCAATTGAGAATCTCTGGCTAGACCTGAAAATGGCTGTGTACCAAAGTTCACCATCCAGCCTGACAGAACTGAAGAGGATCTGCAAGGAGAAATGGCAGAGAATCCAAAAATCAAGGGCGTAAAAAACTTCATTCCCATGAAGACTCATGGCTGTACTTGCTCAAGATGGTGCTTCTACTAAATACTGAGCAAAGGGTGTGATTACTTATGACCATGTAATATTTCAGTGTTTCCTTTTTAATAAATCTGCAAAAAATGTATACGTCTTTTTTTTCTGTCAAGATGGGATGCTGGGTGTACATTAATGAGAAATAAAATGATTTTTTTTTGTTTTAGCAAATGACTGCAATGAAACAAAGAGTGATAAATTTAAAGGGGTCTGAATACTTTCAGTACACACTGTATGTTCAAGCCCTGAGGGGTTACGTGATTTTGACAAGTCTAAACTAGGGGTGGGGTTAGGGTTTGGGTTAAACTAGCACTGCTGCAACACTGAGCCCTGTGAATTCCAGGATAGGCTCTGAACAACCTGTGACCCAGGATAAGCGACATTATAAGGAAATGCCCCCAAATAATAATTATGCGTTGCTTGTTTTCTAATATGACACACAACAGAAAACAGAGACATAATAGTAATAATAAATATTTAACTTTAATAAAATATAGTAATGTTAGAAAAAGAGACATACAATGGACACCTGATCCATGTTTATATAAACATAAATGTTAATAAAATACATTTACATAGATCCAGTCTTGTATTGTTTTCTATCAAATGAAAATACATGATCAAGTAATTCTCCGGTAATACTGTAGAGTATTTATAAAATAAAATAAAACAAAATAAAAGAATCCTTCAGACTAAATACCTTTAGGAACAAACATGCCAGAAGGTACTTGACAGAATGTTCCATAGCCCCCAAAACTCTTTGCTGTCTGTGCTTGGACTCCACTTTAAAGACTGTTGTGCCCTATGTGAGTGACCATGGCAGACACCAGCCTCTCCATCTGCTCTGCCCTCTGTTTACCCGCTTCAAGAACTTCTTCATGATTGGCTTTCTCCACGCTGTCATAGTCCATCACTGCCAGATTGGTTATCAAAGACAGACCAAAGACACGCATGCCACAGTGACGGGCCACTATCACCTCATGAACCGTGCTCATCCCTGTGAGAAAGAAAAGCACATATGGTTAAGCTTTACTGCTGGACGTTGTGCACCTGCTCTGTATTTATTGTTTTCCAGGATGGCCAAGAAAGGGTTGAGAATAAGATCCTCACCAACAGCATCGGCTCCCAGTTTGTGTAGCATTTGACATTCAGCAATAGTCTCGAACGTAGGACCTCCTACTACACAGTACACTCCCTCCCTGAGGAAATCGCCGTAACCCAGCTTGATGCCCACTTCCATGCCCAGCTGCTGCAGCTGCCTGTCATATGCATCTGACATGCATGGAAATCGCACACCAAACCTACAGGAGATACGACAACAAGTTAGGCTTGGAAAAAGTCACATTTCATTTTTAATAGAACATAAATAATAACAGATTGTTTTCCAAACTTGGGAAGTTGGCCTCAGCATTGGATAAAAGGCATGTGTGCATCAACTCCACTGATCAAGCACTCCCTAATTGAATTCCAGCACCCCTAGAAATGTTTTTTGTTCTTATGTATGTCTGATAACCTGAAGAACCTTTTCAACCTTTTAAAGCATATAAAAGTATATGGACATACACCATTCGACCTGATTGTCATTGGGTGAATAAACGAAAGCCCTGATTTTAGAATCACCTTGGATAAAATATACAGTGTCATGCAAAATATAGTATATATATGTATTCATCTTCCTTGGCATTTTTGTGTTTTGCTACAACTATGAACATTTGATTTTTTTATTTTGAGAAAAACAGCAAATAGGACAAAATAACAGAAAACATCAGTGTTTATAACTAGTCACCCTCCTAAAGTCAGTAATTAGTAGAGACCCCTCTGCAGCAATTACAGCTGCAAGTCACTTTGGGCAAGTCTCTATGAGCTTGCAACATCAGCCACTTGAATTTTGGCCCACTTCTTCAAGTTAGATGGTATCTGCTGGTGAACAGAAATCTTTAAGTCCGACCACAGATTCTCAGCTGCATGAAGGTCTGGGCTTTGACTATATCAATATATTTACACAATTCCCCTTGAACCACTGGAGTGTTTCTTTAGCAGTATGCTTTCGGTCATTGTCCTGCTGGAAGGTGAACCTCTGTCCCAGGCTCAGATCACTGACAGACCGATACAGGTTTTGCTCAAAAATATAATGTATTTATCTGCTGCAGAAAAACATCCCCACAGCATGATGCTCCCGCTACCATGTTTCATGATGGATAGTGTTCTTGGGGTGATGAGATGTTGGATTTTTTGCCAGAGGTAGCGTTTTCCTTGGTGGCCGAAAAAGTTACATTTTGGTTTCAACTGACCAGAGAATATATTTGAGGAGTCTCCCACATGCCTTTTGGCAAACTCTGGCAAGTTTTACTATTTTCCGTTTTATCTTTTTTTAGGCCACTTTGTGGAGTTTACGACTTATTATACTTAGATACTCCAGTCTCTGCTTGGGAACCATGCTCTTTTGTTCTTTGATTCTGTGAGATTATCAAAAATTATGTTTGTATTTATTTTTTCTCATTTCACTTCACCAGCTTAGAATATTTTATGCAGATGCATCGCATACAATTCAGGTTACAAAAACATTTAAATGCAGGCTATAATGAAACAAAATAACAAAATCCCATCTCCTCCCTGGATGGGATCAGAATCCATCCTGTTGCAGAACCTGGAAATGATTCTCCTGCTCGCTATGTAAATAAAAGAATGTGTCTGTGTCTGACCTGGCTGGAAGGCACTGCTGGGACTAGAACCCATATCTCAGCAGTGATGGGTTAATGACTTTCTGTTATGCCACCCAGAAGTGAAACATATGAAGGGAGTAAAAACAAAACATTTGCCCAGGTTGCTCAGAAGTCTGACATGCCAGCTCATCACTAAATCTCTAAAGTCTAAAAATCTGTCAAACAGTTTCACTGACCTTTCATCATTGGGTCCTGCCAGGGGGTTATTGCCAGCAAATCCTGGCATGTTCAGATGGTCCTTGATGATCATGATGTCTCCCACCTTAAAGTCCTGATTGAGGCCTCCAGCAGCATTGGTCAGGATCACTGTCTCCACACCCATTAGCTTAAAAATCCGCATGGGCAAAGTGATCTAAGACAACAATAGATGATACATTACACTTCACCAATGCTTAATATACACATATGACACTTATAACACCTAATACATGTATGATTCCATGTAAATATTTGCTATATGGTACTATTTAGGTAATAATGACCAAACTATAGGCATGAACAAACAAGATACAACCTGAACAAAGCACAAACAATTGTATACATAGGTAAGCCTTCATTTGTGTGAATGTTTTGCTTCTTGGAAATTCCTGGACAAGTTTTTCAAATATTTTTCATCTGTTGTTGATTGAACATGAGTATGTGGAACCTACGGATATAGACAGCCGATTATATATACCTCACAGTACCATTACTTAATTATAGTACAGAACTAGACCATCCATTATATTAAAATCATTTAAAACCAAATAAAACCTAATACATGTTGCCAAGACTCATCAAGGCATGGACTCCACAAGCTCTCTGGAGGTTTCCTGTGATATTTGCCACCAACACGTGAACAATAAATAATTTAAAGCCTCTAAGATGTGAGGTGGGGCCTTCATGGAGCTGACTTATTTGTCCAGCACTTCTCACAGACATTAATTGTTTGAATTATATGGAATCAAGACATGAACAACAGATCATTTAAACCCTTGTAAGTTTTGTGAGATGGGGCCTCCATGGATAGGAAATGTTTGTCAAGCGTATCCCAAAGATTCTCAGTGATTGATAAATGGGGGATTTGGATGATCAGTGAGCGCGTTGAACTCTTTATCATGTTGAAAGTGGTCACTGCCATTATGGATGGCTGCAATGAATTGGTCCATGTCATTCTAACAAGCACATGAATGACATACTTCCAGGGTTTCCCAGCAGAACCTTTCTCAGAACGTCACACTGTGAGTGCTATTCATCTCATCTGTCATTCATTTCGTTGTGGCTGATTGTGTATGCTTGTTTGTTCAGTGTTTGTTTTTCATATCAATCAATGGTAATTATATATTTAATTATTTTCTAGTAGCATATGAGCATGAGCGCTCTTGTATGGTTAATACTGAAAAAATATTAACACAAAATAGTACTTATTTGTACCTTTTGGATGGGATATCCTTCATAGAGATGAAACCGTCCTTGCATGCAGACACATGGTCTCCCCTTCAGAGTCCCAAACACAAGTCGCCCAGCATGACCGTGCACTGGTAAAGCGTAAAAAAACAAAGATCATAGACATCTTCTACATAAAGTCACATATTAAGAGTAACTCAATGCAGAAAGGTCTCTTTATAACATTTGCCTGTCCTTAATATTGTAATGTATTGTATGTATATGTATATATGTATTGTATAAATCTAGTAGTTTGTTTGGCTTTTGTAACATCATATTGCTGTAATTATGGTAATAAGGTATAACTTACCTGTACTTTGAGGAAAGTTGGGAATATCTCTGTAGTTGAAAACCACCTGATCTTTCAACAAGTCAGCAAGTCTGCCCAGACCAGATCCACAAACAATACCCACCACAGGATGCACTGCAGTCTGAGCCATCAGCCAGTCAGCTGTAGCCCTGCAGTCCTCATAACTGTACCTAAACACATACATGGTTTACTGCATAACTAACCAAGAGTTTCCTCAGCACAAGTGTACAAATGACATGGCCTGTGTCAACTGCCAATCAAATGGTTTTCTAGTGTCATAATCAATGGCTCTCACTTGTGTCAGGGTTACTGAAGGGGATACCCAACTGTGAAAGGCTCTATTTTACGAAACTTTACTTTTGATATCAATGGCTATTTGCAACTACTTCAATACTAGTCAGATCACACCGGGCCAGTTCAGAGGACTCAGTTAGGACCCATGCCCTTGGAATTAATCCAGAATACACCCATATGGACATGCAAACCACAATCTAAGGTCAGGATCGGCAGGTGAGTATACTCCATTTGACATCCACACTTCACGCTGGAAGATCCGCCCATGGTTCAAAACCAGGCTTTTAGTGATCGTAGCTTCCAGGGGCTGATTTTTACCACCGAGCCACCGGAGCGCTCTCATAAACTAAAGTCTCTGAGCGCGCACAAGCGCACTGAAACACTGGAGCGCACAGTTCACATAAATTCAGGCGCACCTCCAACGTCAGGTGAAAAAAACAAAACAAAATAAAAATAAGACAACCAAACAAACAAAAACAACACAACTACACTAATAGTTATAGGTAATGCATGAAACGAGGATATCTAATAATGATTTCTTACCCGGTGTTGCTCTCGGGATACATGCCTGAAAAAGCTTCCTTCAAATCGTTCACACAGAAAAATGAATGCTCTTAGAAATACAGGTTTTACACCAACCGTAACTGGAAGCTGTACGCAAAAAAACAAAAGCTGAAAATCCGTAAGAAGAAGTCTAAAAAGGACCTATATAAAAATGCAGAGTCACTAAATGTAAGCACCGTGGATTATGTGGATGAGCAGCGCGCCTTACCCTCTGTAGCTTTATTTATAGAGAGATTGCGCCGGTCGCCACGTCTCCTATGACGTCATTCATGCATCAATGAGGTTGTGAAGTGCGGTGCAATTTAAGCTCAACGTATATGTTACGTAACCGTGTTCCTGTATCGTATTTACTGTTGGCCATTCATTCATCTTCATTCATGTTTGTGCTTTACCCTTTCAGGGTCACGGTGAGTCCTGGGGCTATTTTGGAGCTTACAACATCGAATCCCCATCCATCACCAGGGCACGAGCTCACTCAACTCACTTTTATTTGTAAACAGCTTTAGACATTGGACCAAACCTAATGGGACCATTTTTGTTTTTCAAATGAGGACATTAAGAGCAGGATGTGGGGAAGGTGGTTCCTGGGGTACGGTAATTAGTGCACATGTGTGTCTGTGTACTTTTGTGTTAAGTTTGTCTGAAGCAAGTCGTGGCACCATGAACTTTAAAGATTTAGTTTTATAACTCTTTTGGTTTTGGTCCAGCCAGTGTTCAGTCTGTAGTGTTTGCAACTAGACTGTATGGAAAATGCAAAGATTAAAAATAACTCTGCAGTGCTCCTTACATGTACTTTGAGACATATCATTGCAGAAATTATGAACCTGTGATATTTCATGTTTTGTCGGATTTCAGGTCTGACCAGGTTATTTCTGATTTGACTTGTTTTGCATTGCCCTGTTGATATGTATGGACTTCCCCTGACCCTTTTGAAGGAATTAATTTTGCTCTAAAATACTCAAAAACTTTGTGCATTAATGCTGCCATTACAGAACTGAAAATGAAGCCTTTCCCAAAGGCACTGCCCCACCCCTATACCATGACAGACCCTGGCTTTTTGCCTTGTTGCTGATAATAGTCTGGATTAAAAAAAACTTGCAATTCGTAATGACAGTATGGACAAAAAATCCCAAGTAATGTTTCCAGGACCTTGTTGAAGATATGCTACAAATAGTCACCAATTCTCTAAGACTGCAAGGGAATCAAATGGTAATGTAATGATAAATGCCATGATTTTGTTCCACCCTCAGAAGCTCAGAAACTCAGAAGCTCAGGAACTCAGGGGTGAATGGAGTTGTGGGCTGGCCTCTTCCAGCTTCCACATTATGACTGGAGGATCAGTCGAAAGGCTGAATCCCATTTTGATTTTCAGTTCCTTCACGGAATTTGTAAATGAAGTCAAACTTCAACCCATTTTTTGGTATTTGCTGGGCAAAGCTACTTGACAATTTGCATTGTTTTTACACTGTAAACAAACACACATAATATTTCCTTGTTTCAGTTAAACATAATTTCAGCATTTGCTTGTTTAAGTTTAATATCGTTTTGTTAGTTCTTTCAATAAATCATTCATATTGTTGGCTAGGTCAGAGTGAACTAGCCACCTACCTGATGGCAGACAATGCAAATATTGTCAACCTGATTGTGGCAAAGCCATTTGATAGTCTCCCTTACAAGGAGAAGCTCGGAATTAAATAACAGGCTAGATCAACACCTAAGATTGATTTGGTGCAAAAAGTAGAGAAAAGCAACAGGTCTTTTCAGCTCTCCTGGTATGACACTGATAGCTGGCTGACTAGAAGGGCTATGTAAAGAACATGTACTGTTGGTACTCAGGAATGTCTTGTCTGGTCAAAATTGTGTGTCTAACCCACAGGGGCATAATGAGAATTACAGGGACATTATCTAAATATGACTCTGTCTTGGCCATTTCTCCCAAATCTGTACATGGCCATCCTTGATAATCTCCTCTGCGTTTTTCAAATTTGGAAAGTTTGCGTGTTACATTAGTCAATCCAGGGAAGTTTGATGTGGTAAGTGTTGCTAGAGAAGGCATTCCAGAGTGTCCCGAAAAGTTATGTCCATGTTATGTCCTTTGATGAAGGGAGTCTGAAGTCTGAACTTCAAGTCCTGTATTTAGATCAGGACTTACAGGGTAACAGCTGTGTGATTTCTTGTTTTTTCTAAAATACATGGAGTTGGACAGTGCCACAGCTGTACAAACTTTGAGTTATCTGTGGGTGTAGAAAGAATTTTCTGTTATTTAAAAAGGCTTAAGTCTTACACCCACAATACAACGGACCAAGGCTGTCTAAGCAGTCTAGCTCTGCTGGCCATTGACTGGAAAGATGCGTACTTGGTACGATAAGGGTCACAGACCATTTTTTAAAAAAAGGAATGGAGGGCAGAATTGTACATGTAAATACACCGATAAATTTTATGATGTAAGCTGACAATAGCTTCCCTCTTTACAAGACCAGCAGCTACCACTGGCTAAAAAGAATTAAGGCATCCCTGAGGGAAAGTAGGGTAAAACCCAGTACTAGCAACGTCTATGTTAAATTTAAACAAATTAGTCCACATTACTTGTGTCTGTCTCGGACACTGGTCTTCTGAGGTTCTGGTTTGGCTTTGAACATGTTACAGTGTTCTTTTTTTACTGGCTTTCTTAGACATGCATTTAGTTACAAAATATTCCTCATGCTTAGCTGCACAAGTGCCGATTGGTAAATCTTGGTTGAGTGTTAAACTGCGTATTATGCATTATAATACTTAAAGCATGTGGGTCCAACTTATGCATTGCATGATGAACATTAGCATTTTTAACAAGAAACTCAATATTAAACTTACACTAAATACTAATCTAATACTTATTAGTGTACTTATTAGAACAACAGGTATTAAACTATTAAAGCTAATATTAAACATTTTAAAGGTTTTTTTTAAGAGAGTACAGGTATGGCCATACTACACTACTTCTCAGAGATACTTCAACCAGGTTGAAGATAATGATTTATTCCTTGTCAACGTTGCTCCTGAACATTTATCACATCCAACACATCAATTATGAGAACTCGCTGTTCATTAACCTGATGAGATGTGATAAGTGCTTGACATTCATGGGGTAGCATGTTTAAAGTAAATAGCAAGGTGATAAGAAAATTTATAAATAGTGAACTATTTATTGTTTAATCAGTATAAAAAATAAGAATGTCTCTTAAACTAGGCTATATCTGCTTTAGATATGGCACAGGGTGTATTTTTAGCATTGTCGCTGAGATCTGGGTTTGTGCCTCAGCTTTGCTCGGCCAGGCCACTGCCAATGTGGAGTTTGTATGTTCTCCTCATAATTGCATGGGTTTCCTCCCACATCCCAGATATGCGTTAAATGCAGTCTCTAAATCGAGTAAAAGCGATACATGGGCGCACTGTCCAGGGTTAGTTCCCACCTTGTGCCCTATGCTGTCCTGGACCCTGTGACCCTAAATTAAATTAATTAGGATGGAAATAAGAATGGAAAGTGGGTGTGTGAGTATAAGTGTTTGTTTATCTGTGTCTTATTAATAATGTGTCACATTAATCTGATTTCAACCAAATTTGGAACATTTGAAACGTACTTGACAGCTAGGCTATCTGAAGCTCCATGATATTTTGGACTGAGGGGCAAAAACATAGAGTGCAGTAACTCCCTCCATAATTTAGTTATTAGGAGATGATGCGCCTCCAAGAACCTCATGCTGAGGACTCATTAACTTAAATCTATTATGTTATTTATTTTGCATTGTATTACTAATTTAAATTGTATTATTTAATTGTATTATTTACTTAATTTCACTATTACTACAACTTAATTATTTAATTAACATTTAGGCCACCCAAGGAAGATGGGTCCTTGGTCCTTCCAAGGTTTCTTCCTTCTTTATTCAGGGAGCTTTTCCTAGCAACTGTCGCCCTAGGCTTGCTTAATTTGGGCTTTGACTTAAAAGAAGAAGGCTGACAGAATTGTTTCTGTGAGATCATAAGGTCAATATCATACAGCATTCTGTCATTCAAATATTAAGAAGAGTGACCAGTATAACGATAAATAACTCAGTTCTGTCTAGTCTTTCATTCAAAGTGTGATATGATGTGATATATATATATACACTACATTTATTTATTACCATATTATTATAATTTATTAGTAAGCTTATTGAATCTGATTAGCATGTGCACAGGCTTCCTGATAAACAAACAATATCAACCACAGACATCCTGTATAGTTTTATCTCTCAACTGTAGTGTAAAAATCATTTGAGATGAACTGCAAGATAAGCAAGTATACAGTTATGCAACAGGAAATCATATCATGCTTTATTTGCTAAACCAAAGCTTATCATTAGGTGCATGTTATGTATAGACCACCGGATATGATAATCGTATTTACAAGCAGCAAATTCTGTAGCGAGAAACCTCATCGTGGTCGACAGCTTATTGGCTGTTACTTTAGTGCCAAGATTGGAACTGTTTGTGTACGCACTCTATAATGGTTTTTTTCTTTAATTCAAGGTTGAATCACAGATAGGAGGAGGTAATCATATGGTGTCCAAATTACAACCAGTCACTAGGCTCCAAAAGAGCAGACCTACAGTACTGGCCAATGTCATGATAGGATCAGCTGTGATGTCACTAGGTAAGCAGGTTTATAAAAATCAATAAGAATGTACCCAAAAGGCCCTTTTGTACCGATCTCATTTTTTTTGCTTTTTTTCATACTTACTCTTACTCTTTCTTCCTGCCAGGTTTTATATGCCAGGTGTCTGAGGCTAGAAAAAGTGAGACTTCCTCTTTATTACAACAATACATTCACAGTCCAGCTTAAAACAATCTGCATATTTACAATATAAGTAGAAAATTTGCAGCAAAAACAGCAATCTGACTTACTACTAGTTGCTAAAAACAAAAAACAACCCTCTTTTGATTTCTGCCTAAGGAGAATATAGCTGTATGAAATAGCCACTTCAAGTGCTAAACAGACATTTCTGATCCCATCCCATATTAATTCCATGAGTACCTTCTACATATGATAAGCAACATAAGAAATATAATGACACAGAGAGAAAAATCATGAGTTTTGTCATTATTTAATCCCATTAAATATTATCACTGTTGGTTTGTGCTCCCTTTACTGGGACGTTGCTGGATATGCCATGCTGAGTCAACTAGAGGGTTGTAGAGGGAGATGTTGCCTTCTGATGTTGTCTGGGTAACAGTATGAGGAGTTGGTATCGGGGCTCTTTTGACTGGATAGGTTCTGATCCCATGTGACCCTAAAATGAGTAAATTGAATTAAGCAGATATGCAAGGTGAGTGAGTGAGTAAGTGAGTGACAATAAAGTTGAGTATACTGTGACATTACTGGCCTGGGGCGATCTGACATGTACAGGATTAAGGTCTATCACGCTCACACACACACACACATCACATGCACCCACATGCCAAATTTACTCTTAATTAAAACACTAACCAAATCTTATACATAGGGCTTTATTTAGCTCTTAGAAATGTAATGTCATTTGATACAATCACATGCTTAGTCACGAGTGATACCCCTGAGTCCTTAAGCAGCTTAGAATTCAGCAGACCGGCATAAGGCTTAATGCTTTTTCCCCCTATAAAAAGCTACTATACGATCAGTGGCAAATGTAACATTTACTTTCACAATATCCATTATGTAAAACTATTTCTAAACAGAATTTGTGAATTGAGTTTAGTCATTTTAGAATGAAGGTTACTAGATTTTTAGGGCAAAATGTTATGTAATTGTCAAAAAAGACGAGGTAATTTTACATTTGGATTTAAACAATTCCCATCTTTAACTGTTTAATGTATGTGTGATGTAAAGTGATTTAGTTTTAAATTTGCAATATATAGACACAAATTTAAAATTTATTGACAGAGGAAACCAACCCAGATACAAAAAATCCAGTCTCCACCACAATGAGCAGTAAGGTTTAGGATCGTTGGTGAGGCAGACTTATTGTACAGTGCCCCCTATAATGTTTGGAACAAGTGCAGATTTTAATAAGATTTTTTGTTTTATTTTAAATTCTTTTAGAGCACTTTCTTGCTGTGCTCAGTAACTTATCCATAGGCAAGTCCTCTGTCTGTCACAAAGGGGTGCAGTGATTAATCGACTTATTCTACTGAAATGAAATACCAGATGTGTTGACAACTAATTTAAGAGACGATTAGTGACATCAGGCATGTTTCTATGCTCTTACTAGAAATGTTTTCATATTATCTGTGACGATGTTTTGCCGAACCCCCATACAAGGAGACACAAAATCACCGTGCAGAGAGGCTTGGCGTATAGAGTGTGGATGTACCACGCTGACGCTAACAGAGCAGATCCTCTTATGGATCAAGCCCCACCCATTTAAGTGGATAATACCATTCCCATTTCCCAGGGTCTGCCAACCCTCGAGGGTAAGTGATCAGTTTAAGAACAGCTAATCAACAGGCAATATTTACGATTACTGGTCATCTGCTATACACAAATACACAATAAACACACAGACATAACTTATATCTATACAGGTTTTACCTAACCCACCCCCACTGGGCCCTACAGCCTAACCTCATGAGTGGGTCCTCCCCTTGTAATAAACAAGAACATAAAAGACAAGACATATAACAAACACATATGACAAGCAGGTATAACAGGTAAGTATATCATACACACACTGCTAGTGATTACCTTGCCCTCATCACGTTACCACTTACTGAAGAATTAATAAAAGCTTGATGTCTGCCTCAAAAAGAAAATTCTCAAATTTGACTTTGACTTTGACTAACTAGCAAGTTGGCTAATGGCTTTATATGAGCTTTCCCATTTTCCCATAAAAAAAAAATGTTAACAGTGCTTGGGCAGACTTGCAAATAACTATTATTCACAACAAACCTGTTCAAATTGCAATTGCTGTTTAACATTTTAATTGTTTCTTAGAAACAGGAAATGTTTGCAAACAGTTTCAGAAGGTAGTTCAGTCCGAACATGGACAGAGGCAGGAAGAAGGGTTACCATTGAAATGGAAGGTTAACAAAAAAATCATTCAAATATTACTGTTCTTAGGAAACATATTTGCCACAAACATCCACCATTTTTTGCCGAATTAAAATTTGAATCACTTCTGATTTAGTTGTGTTAAATTTGATTTCAACTTGATTGCAGATTGCAACTGGGATGAGGATGTCCTAGGACCGGAGCTTTAGAGAAAGCATTCTTGAGCCCGGTGAATGCACCTTCAGCCTCTGGGGACCAGCAGAGGCTACGAGGCTTACCCCAGGGAAGGGAGGTGAGGGGTGAGACGACCCGGCCGAATTTCCGAATGAAACGTTGGTAGCAGTTTGCGAATCCTAGGAAGCGCTGGAGGTCCTTCACCGACTGTGGCCGCGGCCAGGCTAGGACAGCCTCCACCTTGGCCTCATCCATGGCCACACCCAGTGGGGAGCTGACGTACCCCAGGTAGCTGACCGACTGCGTGTGGAACTCGCACTTGGCCGCCGTCACACGGAGCTGATTCTCTTGGAGGCGCTGGAGGACCTGTCGGACCTGGAAATCGTGTGTGGGGAGGTCTGGCGAGAAAACCAATATGTTGTCCAGGTAGACAATGGCAAAACGACCCGGCATGTCCCGGAGCACTAGCCAGGTCAAAGGGCATTACCAAGTACTTGTAGTGGCCCATGTTGGTACTGAAGGCCGTCTTCCACTCATCCTCCTCTCGGATACGCACCAGATTGTTGGCATTCTGTAGATCGAGCTTGGTGTACCACTTGGCAGAGTGAAGCTGTTCCAGAGCAGACTGAACTAGGGGGAGAGGGCACGAGTACCTCTTGGTAATCTGATTGAGCCCCCGATAGTCGATGCAAGGCCGCAAGGAGCCATCAGCCTTGGGGTCGAGGAAGAACCCCGCGGAGAGAGGAGACGTGGAGGGGTGAATCAGTCCCAGTTGGAGGTATTCTTGGATCCTTGGCTGGAGAGAGGGGGTTGAGTCGGACCTTGGGGAGAGGTGCTTCTTCGAGGAGCTCAATGGCACAGTCGTAGGAGCGGTGTGGAGGCAAGGAGGTCGGTATACCCTCGCCGAACACCAGGTCAGGTTGTGGTATTCCAGGGGAACATTAGAGGGCAGAGTGGCCATCAAATCCTCAGACTGGACAGAGTTTGGTAGAGACGGGACGTGGAGGCAGTGGTTGAAACAATAGGGAGACCAGCGGAGGATCTCCTTGGTGGACCGGGCGAGGGTTGGCTCATGTAGTTGGAGCCACGGTAGGCCCAGGATGATGGAATAAATAAGCCCCCCCACAGGTAGGAAGGCGATGTTCTCCACGTGGGTGGCGCAGATGCGCATCTCCAGCGGGGCGGTGATCCTGGTGAGGGGACCAGAACCCATGGTTTGTCCATCAGCAGCAGTGACGATGTTCGCTGTGGGGAGGTCGGAGCAGGGGATCTTCTCGGAGATGATGAGGTGCTCGGCTATGAAGTTCCTCTGGGCTCCGGAGTCAATCAGCGCTGAAACGGAAAGTTCCGTATGAGGTAGGTACAAGATGACAGGGAGACAGAACGATGCAGAGTCTTGACTCATACTCACCCGGGGTGCGCGCGCTGATGGACCCGCGTGCGCTGGGGTCGAGGTCATGTTCGGGGCCTGGTCACAGTGGGCGCGAATGTGCTGATCAGAGCCACAATAGAATCAGAGACCCTGGGACCTGCGGCTTTGGCGTTTCAGGGAGGAGAGGCGAGACTCGCTGATCTCCATAGGCTCAGGAGGAGGCGGCGAGGCTGGGGACGGCATGGCACCTGTCTATATAAGACCTCACAGCTCACAGTGCATGCCATTGCAAATGAGAATTATTAGGTCAAAGGAACTGCCCAAGGAGCTCAGAGACAGAATTGTGGCACAGATCTGACCAAGGTTACAAAAAAAAATTTGCAGCACTCAAGGTTCCTAAGAGCACAGTGGCCTCCATATTACTAAAATGGAAATGTTTGGGACAACCAGAACTCTTCCTAGACCTGGTCGACCAGCCAAACTGAGCAATCATGGGAGAAGAGCCTCGGTGAGAGAGGTAAAGAAGAACCCAAAGATCACTCTGGCTGAGCTCCAGTGATGCAATAGGGAGATGGGAGAAAGTTCCAAGAAGTCCACTATCACTGCAGGCCTCCACCAGTCAGGGCTTTATGACAGAGTGACTCGACAAAAACCTCTCCTCAGTGCAAGACATATGGAAGCCTGCATAGAAAAACTCCCAGACTATGAGAAATGAAATTCTCTGGTCTGATGAGACAAAGATCGAACTTTTTGGTGTTAATTCTAAGAGGTTTGTGTGGAGAAAACCAGGCACTGCTCATCACCTGCCCTATACAATCTCAACAGTGAAACATGGTGGTAGCATCATGCTATGGGGGTGTTTTCAGCAGCAGGGACAGGATGACTGGTTGCAATTGAAGGAAAGATGAATGCGGCCAAATATAGACATATCCTGGATGAAAACCTCTTCCAGAGTGCTCAGGATCTCAGACTAGACCGAAAGTTCACGTTCCAACAAGACAATGACCCTAAGCATACAGCTAAAATAACAAAGGAGTGGCTTTGGAACAATTCTTTGACCATTCTTGACTGGCCCAGCCAGAGCCCTGACCTAAACCCAAATGAGTATTCTGCCACAGGAGAAACCTGTAAATGGCTGTCTACCAACGTTCCATCCAACCTGACGGAACTGGAGAGAATCTGCAAGGAAGAACGGCAGAGAATCCCCAAATCAAGGTGTGAAAAACTTGTTGCATTATTCCCAAGAAGATTCATGACTTTGCTGAATCAGAGTGATAAGATCATAGGGGTCTGAATACTTTTCATACCCACTGTACACTTTGCTCTGACTCGTGGGATCACAAGGAATTTAGAATTAGCTGTAGATATGGTGCTTTTTCTTACTGACACACGTTATCAAGTACTAAACAATTTTAGTAATTACTGTATATAAACTTAGCAAAGTACAGCCAAGTGTTTAAAGTAAATAATGCAGTTAAAGATCTAGTGCTACTGCATCTCTGCATCTCAAAGTGCCACCCTAAGTGGCCTAAAGAGACATGGAATTGAAAATTACAGTCTTTCTCACACAAGAACATGAAACCCGAAATTGTTGTGAATGAAATGAAGCCAATTCGTATGTTAAATATCATTTAATATAATTAATATAATTATTATTAGTATAATTTCCAATGGTTTTTCCTCTGTCTCAGTCATTTAAAACCAAACACTATCCTATTTGGAATGGTTATATAACAGTGGACCACAATACTGGCAGAGACAGTAACTAAATATCTGCCTGTAAGAGTTTGCTAGGTTCCAAGGCCATATTGGCTAATCTGTGAAACTGCATGTTTACACACCAATGAGATACCTAGAGAGGCAGAGCTTTTCTAACTGTCAGATGCCTTTTCGATGCCTACAAAGTACTTGCCTATTTCAGATGCAGAAAAGTTGACCTTTTGTGTAACATTTTTATCTGTAAAAAGTTGACCTTTTTTGTGTAACATTATCATGCCTCCTTATCAAACAACTTTCTTGGAAACTGCACAATCTCTGCCTGTCCAACACAATTACCACTCATAAAGATCATGTGATGAAAATTCTTTCTTGTAAAACAAGAACAGTGCCAGTATATAATGAGCAGAGTATCCAAAACCCACAGGGGAGACATACTGACATTTTTTTGTGTGAAATAAGTATTTGATCACCACTTGGTTTCTGTACCAGATATTTAGTTCTACTTTTTATTGTATAAAATGCTTATACCTACAATAAAATGCATATCAAAGCAAAAAGGAGTCTGTACTTCCTCCTTTTTGCTTTGATATGCACATATATTATATAGACAGGTGTGTCCACTCAAATCAATTTACCACAGGCAGACTCTAATCATGGTGTAGAACCACCTCTAAGGTGATCAGGAGAAAGTGGAGGCCCTCAGCAACATTTGAAGTGTAATTGCAAATGGTCTGAATACTTATATTCTTGCAAGGTTTAAGGTTTTCCTTTTTAAAATAAATTTGGAGCAATTAGTATTATTCTGTTTTCACTTTCTCACCATGGGGTATTGAATGAAGAATGATGGGAAATAACTTGAACTTTGTTTTGGCTCTCTTTTTCCCGGTCAGCTGACCCATGGCGACACACTGTGGCAGCAGGCATGCTCTGCAGATGACAAACCCCCTTGGTAATCGCGGCAATTGCCAAAGACGCGCACCCGATCGCAATCTGAAGCAAGCAGCGTGCCCTTCTTAAGCGACCTTGACACTGATTGTGGCTTCGATGCCAAATGTTGACGCAAGTCTACCTGAACGATAGCTCACCTTTTTAATTTCACTGCTACCTGTTGCTATGCTTAATGTTTTACTCTCTCTCTATCAAGTCACAGATTCCCACATCGCTGCTTCTTGCTATGCTGCTTCTTGCTACGCTACTTCCCGCTATGCTGCTTCCAGGTTACTTATCTCTAACGCCAGCATCACCTGGATTGGAGTCCTGAGTGAAGCACATCCTAAGCACTTCATTCGCATTCATGCTCTTTGACTATAAATAAACTCGATTTACCTTGCCACCTATTCCTGTCTCTTCACTATTGTGTGTTTTCGTGGCACATGCTTCAACCCCCGAGTCTTTTGCCTCTTGACTGTATGTAAGAGAATGAAGCTGACACTTGAACCAGCTGCGTTAAACACACCCTTGTTTAGCATGTTGGAGGAACTGACCCACTCGCACTCCCCCATATCCACAGATGCACTTTCTACAACGCTGCAAGCCCAAGGGGTCCTACTTAGTTGGCATAATCAAATATTGAGGAAACTTTGTAACCAGAACCTAGACCTCGCTAACCAAATCACTTAATTAAATTACCCGACTAGCCAAGGTTCTCTGCAGGGACACACACAACACTTTAATCTGCACCCAGCCTACCTGAAGCCAATGAACCTCCACCCCCCGACCCGCCAAGTATGCATCTCAGCTCCCGAACCCTGTGAGTTGTTTCTCAGCAGCCACTCACTTTCACCTCAGACACAAGCAAGATCGCCTTTGTAGTAGACTTGTTACCGATGCACCTACTCTGACCTTGTCAGACAGTTTAGGGTGGTTTTCAATCACCGTGAGGTTTCAGGGACCCCCACCTACCATCTCCTCCATCTATGGCAAGGCTCCCATTCGGTGGCGGACTACGACGTGGAGATTGCGACCTAAGCGTCAGGTGCACGGTGGAACTACATAGCACTGATAAGCGCTTTTCTCGTGGGCCTTAGTGAAGCCCGCAGGATGAGCTTGCAGTGCTAGATGACCCCCCGGACCTCCAGGGGCTCGTAAGACTAGCGACCCACCTAGAGGGCTGCCTCTGGCAGACCAGCCACACTTTCCAGGTTCCGCGAGGAGTCACCCCCAGAACTTGCCATTTGCACCTCGACTCGACTAACCTGAGCAACTTGTGCCATGCACAGATTCCGAGGTGAGGTCATCAGCAGAGACCGCCTTGAGCACTCATGGATGCCAAGGCCATGCCGAACATCAGGCTTTCCCATCCCCAGTAAGGATCCGCATGGGATGCACGGAACTATTACTACCAGGTACCTTCCAATTGGACAGTGGTCCAGTCCTCCTTGAAAACTGTCTGGCACTTTCCTTGGCTACATCATTGAGCCAAGGCAGGATTCGGGCTGATCCAGCTGTGGTGTGAACAGTGTTGGCTTGTTCCCTCCAACTGCAAAAAGCTGCAGTGCTATCTGGGGTTCGCAAATTTTTATAGAAGGTTCATCTGAGGGTAAGTAAGATAGCCCTACCGCTACCGTGATGTTCTCTTCCAGTGGTCCAGACGTGAGGAATGGCTCCATCTGTGCCAGTTGTCTCCTGCTGAGGCCAACTATGATGTTGTCAACCGTGGGCTTCTGGCTGTTAAGATGGCCTTAGGGAAATGGAAACATTGGCTGAAGGGCACCACTCAGACATTTATCGCTTGGACAGACCACAAGAATTTGGCGTAAGTCAAAACGGCCAGGATGTTGAACCCCAGACAGGAGTGGTGGGCCCTGTTATTTAGTCGCTTCTGGTTCAAGCTCATATACCACTTGGGGTCCTGTAACATCTGTGCCGTCTCCCGACAGTTCTCTGACCCAGTCCATCCCAACGTGGATGTTCCGACTGCATTATTTAACCCCGACACTTTTGCCTCTTGATCATACATTACATGATTTTTTTAGCAAACGCCTAAATATAGAACTTATATATTATATATTATATAATGCCATATATATAACTTTTTATTTTAATTAATACACTTCAGTAGAACTCCAGACTAAAGTTTCTCTCCTGAAACCTGACAGTATAATATGGGGTTACTTTTGTACAAAGAACTAACAGTAACTAATAAAAAGGTAAACAAAACTCCATAATGAAGATTCAGATTTCACTGAATGCTAGAGATTTGAGACTCACTTACTTGAAATATAATTATTTATTAGGGTGTTTATTAGGGTTTATTGAACATCATGATTGGCAGTACGTCACAAATAAAAGCTATAGAGGGTAAAGAGTTTGCTAAATCAAGTTTTTTGATTGGTATATAAAGTGGGTGGTATTGGGATGGGCAAATATTTATGGTCTGTTACTTCTGGACAAACATGTGTAAGAGTGAATGACACTGCCACATGTCTGCATTGTAAAAGAGTTAACATATAACTAATTCCCCAACCTTTCTATTACATAACCTGGATTTTCTGCAAGTCACTGTACACAGTAGGAAGGTTATGGACACTGACACAAGCAAGTTCACAAAGCAAATACTATAGGGTTTGTAGTTGTTTATCCAACATTGTTCTTATAGTTGAAGAGATTGGTTGAATATTTACTTGTAAAACAGCATGTAATTTAACTAAAATACAGAGCCCAATCCTTGAAAAAGAATGGTAATGATATTTTATATAACCCAACGTTTTTAGGTTCATATAGCCAAAGTTTACATCCTAAACATGTGCATTATTAAATGGTTCATCCTCCTTTGCTAGTAAAACAGCCTCTGAAGAGTGGTCTGGGATTTGTGCAAGCCAGCCTCTTTCTTTGTCAAGCTGGTAAGCCAGTTCAGCTGTAAGGTTACATCTATTTACAAGGTTACATCAAGTCATATACACAAAGTTCGGGGACAATTTCGCGTAGTCAGATTAACCTGTGGGGAGAAACCTTCTTGCTGTGAATAAAAAGTTTAAAATCTAGAGTATATAAAGTAGATATGGAATGTTAAAGGGGATAAAGTGACTAGAGTTGGGTGCTTTGAGCAAGGTGAGGTATATTGCCAGTCCAGGAGGTTAACTTGTGCACAACTCTATAAGTCTATAAAAAGGGAAAATCTATATATGTACACTTAAAACATTTTAGCAGACAATGTGTCTGTTAGTGTCTAACAGCTGATATCAATGTGCAAATTAAAACTCCAACAGCTGTGAGTTATGGGCCTTATTTAAAAGTTCAGCAGTGGCAGCTTGGCAACTTCTAGTTAATAGTTGAGTGAACTAACTGCTCTGTCATCACTATTCTGTGTTATTAACCAGTTATGGTAGATGTACCTGAAATAATATGAGTCTACACAATTTTGGACTCACAGTGTATCAGTCATTTCATGACAGTGTGACCCTTTTGTCGGACAGAACTCACAACCACATACTAGAACCACAATTTGGTCTTCGCGTTATAACAAATTTCCCTCTTCCCTCAGAGACACTCTGTTCTGGGATATGCTTGCATGTAGTCACAACAGCATTGTTGAGGTCAGTCACTGATGCTGGTCATCTCACAAACATATATATTACTCACTGGAACAATAAACCAGGTATAAACCTTGCTCAACAGGGTTGTACATTTTTGCGACAGACTAACTGCAGTTATTGTCTTCTTGCCTGTCACATATCCATCGTTCAGGTTTGTTGATTGCTGAGGAGGTGGTTTCTGATGTTTCATGTCTCCATCTTGTTCTCTCTTTCTAGGTATGCTGTTGTAATATATAATTTTCCCATCAATATAAATTACTAATAGAGCCATGAGCCAGGACATTTCCTTGTTTATTTCCAGAATCAATTTATTGTAGATTATTAAAACTGTACTACCTGTAACCTGTAAATGTTCATGTTTGTCAGATGAAAATGACTGACATGAAAATTCACTGACAGCTCATGCCAGAAGAACAGATTGTTTTCAGATTGTTTGAGCTTATTAATGTTTATAAGAAATACATTTTTAAATATGTAAATTGGTGGCTGATCTGATTTACCCAGGAATATTCCATTAAAATGTACTTAAATTTCATTTTTGCACATATTGTCTGGCTTTACGTTTGTTCTCTCTAACTCCCGTTTACACTAATGACTCTCTACTGCCCTCGTATGGATATGGATCATACTAGAATGCTCATGTTGCTGGACGTTAGATGTTCATAAACAGAGGTGGCAGAAGTACACAAATTCTTTAATCACGTACAAATC
>JAUZST010071666.1:0-21728 GCA_034779995.1 Parotocinclus haroldoi
TATATATACAATGCAGTATTATAAAGGGCATAGTAAAGTACAGAAACTATTGAATTTAAGACAATATAATGTTCCTCACAAAAACAGGGGATATTTTAAAATGCAATATCCCATTATGAAATATACCCTAATGTTTGTGAGCAGTGTATATACAAATAAAATATTGACTATATTAATGTGGTAAATACCCATATTTATATTATTTATCACAAAGAATAGAGTCACTGTAGTTTCTCATGTCCTCAGCAGAAAAGATGTTAGATTAGGCAATGCTTTCCAAATGTGTATATGAGTGCGTGTCCGCGTGCCCTATGATGGATTGGCACCTTGTCTATGGTTGTTCCTGCCTTAAGACATATGTTGATGTCATACTTCACTCCACTATTTTACCTAGTGAGGGTCGTGGCAGATCCTGCTTATTCTTAATACTGCATTGATGAGTAAGTTCGGTTCACTGTAACAGTAAATCTGCTATGGATAGGTGTAAATGTTTGTACCACATATGGTGGCTGATTTGGCAGCCTCTTGCTTTAATAGCTCAGGGACCAGATGGCCGACAGAACTGTAAGAGTGCAGAGCAAAGGTTCCTCTGCAGGCTCCTCAGGTGGGCATAGGAAACGAGCAACCACATTTTGATTTAAATCACAACCATTCCACCATCACCCAGAGTATATTAAGGAAATCTACAGCAATGCGTCACCATGACATAAATTTACTGAGTCACTAGGGCTAGGGAAATGATTTCTTTGTCGTAACTTTGAGGAGTAGCCATCATCAAAAAGGCATGACTCAGTGTGAAAGTGAAATTATCCAACTAGTTGTTTGAGGTGTACTTGTTTTCCAGATTTTAAGAGATTTCCAGTTCATTTCAGAAACAGAGACCCCGTGGACTATTTCATTTCCAGCTGTCTATAAAAATGGTGTCCTCTTCTGCTGCTTCTGGAACATTGTTATATTCAGTCTAATCAAAACGACTCCTCATTCCATTTAAATGTGATGATAGCAACTGTACCATGGATAAGGACTCTAATTAGAACTAAACCATGATTAACCTGATCAACGTTAACCTTAAATCCGATTTGATAACCCCACTATTCTGTCCACAAACAGACCTTTCATGATTAAGCATTATCTGCAGAACCAGTATACAAGATACTTACACTTAACCAGACATTTTGGATTTAAGTTCACTACATTAGCTGCAGTACATTTGGGACTGTTGTGCACTCAGCGTGCCCATGCGTTAGTTTTGTTATTGAAATAATTTCTCCATTGTTCTTCAGATTTTACTAAAAGTCCTGCTCTGTACATCGGTTTCTAGTGTTCGTCTCCCATTGTCTGGCCAAGCATGACAGTCACAACCACTTCATGATAAAGGTGGAATACCGGGGTACACATTAAGAAAATAGAATGTTGTTTCCACTTATCAGTTTATACTTACACATTTAATGCTTTAAAAATGTATATTTATTCATTAAAATGGACATTTATATTAAGGAAGAATGTATCTGCCGGGACTGGTGTGTCATGTGATCACATACGTCATCACCTACATTTGTTTTGGTATGCTACAGCATTAGCCCAAAATGGGAATTTAGAAGGTTAACTCCAGGGAAAATGCAAAAGGGAAATTGCTAAATGCAATAAGTGGGGAAAGCTGATCTGTCATAAAGGACATTTCATCTCTAAAATGGCAAAGCACTTGTGGTATACCAACCACAAGAACCTGGCCTACATTCAGCAAGCAAAAAGGCTGAACGCTAGGCAGGCCTGGTGTTCACTGTTCTTTGGTCGGTTTCACTTTACCCTGTCCTGCCGCCCAGGGACCAAGAATGGGAAGCCGGACGCTCTCTCACAGGGAGCCGGAGGACACCCAGACCCAGCCCAAGCCCATTGTGCCCTCGGACCAGATCCTGGCATCCCTATACTGGGGAATAACCAGGGTAGTGATGAGGGCTCAGGTGGCAGAGCCTGACCCGGGAGGTGGGCCACTGGGGAGACTATATTCATGCCATCTCTTGTGCGCAACCAGGTGCTGCAGTGGGGGCACTCCTCCCAGCTTGCCGCTCACCCCAGGGTCTCTAGGACTTTTGGTGGCCCAAGGGTACATTTGAAATATAATAATAATAATAATAATAATAATAATAATAATAATAATAATAATAATAATAATATATAAGCATTTTTCACCATCGAAATAGGCCAAAAGCCAAAAATGTCCAGCCACCAGCTTGGTCATAGAATGAAGGATTCTTATGAAGGATTACAGGATGACTGTCACAAACTGTACAAACTGTATAAAATCCTTTTACTCAAGATCCTGGAAATGACATAGTGCGTATGGGGCCATAGATTATAAAAGTCTCTGGGCCTCTATCGTATGAATGAAACACCAGTCTTTCAGAATATGTTTCTCCATTTGGTCTTTTTGTGGTGATGGTACCTTATGGGACTCATTTTCATACTGACCAAAAGATTAAGTGACCCTTGAGGCTATTGGATGGGGGCATTGTTATTCTGAGACCATGATATAATAGAAATGCTTCATCATGCTGATCAGTATTGATTTGCAGTGACCCTTCATGTGGAGCCAATGCATTCCACAGCATAACAAAGCACCAGAGCCCTCAGATATTCTTTAATTTGTTACCGCCCTGTATGTTTGCATTAGGCGTTCCACCAAAAGCAGTGCCAACTCCGAATCGGACCACATGTACCTTCGTGATGCCTCATCAAGTTTTACATTCTGGATTTTTTAACATAATGCACCACAGGAGAGTAGGTTGTAGTACAATGCAATAAAATGTAGATGTTTGCAACTGTGGGAGGTATAAATATGATCTGTGAAATTGTGTTCCTATACCTTAATGCCCTTAATGCATACAACGCACTAAAGCGTTTAGATGTTTGAAAAAGAGAGGGATGTAGGTTATAAATTGGGATGAGATCTTGCAGTGACACACTTCTTAACAGTGCATTATCATGCCAGCTTTGTGTGTATTCCCAAACATGGTCCTGGATGCAAATCTAATCAAACACACAGTGTTAATACTCAGGAAGGCCTGGATCAGACATGTTATACTGGGACTAGAGCCACAGCAGGATTTCAGACTTGGAAGAGCTGGACATGTAATGAACGTAAAACAAGGTGATCAGCTCAGCCAAAATGGCCTAACCTTTAGTTATTTTTAATAACTAAAAAACTAAAAACCAGCATTCAGCATTTTGGAATGTTTCACAGGCTCAACACTCATTGAGCAACAAAAAACAAACAAGCAAATAAAAAGAAACTCACCAAAAAGGACTTGTTGGAATTGAATGAAATGTTATATGTATGAATGCAATGGCTCTATATGTAAATGATTACAATATTACAGCAAAATGATGTCTACTGGGGAAAGCTTTACAATTGAAAGGAGGCTCTAGTTACTTTGTTGGGCTGGCTCTAGCCTGGATACAAAATGAGAAATGGTTGGGCATGGAAGCATACATGTTCTGTATGTTATCCCGCTCCACATTTGCCCAGAGATGTTGCAGCTGACCCTGTGGATCCTATACACTTCTCAGTTGATGAAGCTGGCATCCTAACTGGTCTAGTAATGATATATTGGTGTTAAATCTGAGGACCAGTGTACCTTCAATCACTATTAGGGGTGACCAACTGTTATATGCTATGGCTCCCCAAATCTTCACACCATTTTGCTTTGAAACCTTGGGTATCTCAAGCATCTGTTGGACTGGAAGTCTGATCCATGGATGCTTGCAGCTTAGGATGCAAAGGATCTGCTCCTAACATCTTGGTGCCAGATACCACGTTATAACTTCATCCATCTTATGCAATCCATGCCTTGATGGGTTAGAGCCTTGGCGACAAGAGGGCAACCTACACAATGTTAGTCAGGTGGTTTTAATGTTATGGCTAATCAGTGTTTTCATTTATTTAGAGTTTAGGTAGTATATCAGTCTTTACATGTATCAGCATACACATGTACTCAGTGGGTACAGGATTTTTTTTTTCTCCCAGCATAATGAGAGTCACACCTGATAAGGGCAAAGATTAATTATTTAAATATGTGCAATCAGATTATCCTTGGTTGCAATGGAAATCCATGGCTCATTGCAGCAGAAGCTGAACGTCACATATAAAGTGCAAAATAAGCATATTTTAAATTAGCATTGTCTTTGGATAAGGAGTTCTTACTAATTCATACAGACTGAAAAAAATGCTTAAGTGACTTATTAAGCCCAGATACTGACGTACAGAAACTGATTGTATTAAAATCAAGCATGTCCTTTCTGGTTCTCGTAAAAAATTTGAAAATAAAATTATATATATATAATTTAAAATACCTCTGTTTCACGAGGTACGAGAGTATTTGCAAAATGTATACCATACAGATACAGAGCTAAACAGCTGTACAGGTTAGTAATTTGCATAAAATTGAAGAAAACAGTATAAACTCTTTGGAATTGCTTGAATCTCTGCTTAATTACTCCTGGAAGGTGGTCTGATCTATATCCAAGTTTTAATTATATACACATTCTCTAGGTAAAAAAAACACAGAAATGGTTCATATTTTTATTAAACACATTAATCATTAGCAGTCCAGGTTGGAAGGTTCTCTGCATAGAGTGAAGCACTTAATAACTGGAAACACTCATTTCCATTATTTGTGGTTGCTGCTGATCAACCTAAATTTCTAGTGGGACAGGATTAGTTTAATTGAGGAAGTGTGTGATCGAATTTGTACACGTCTCCTCTGTGATGAAACTCCTGCATCTGAACAGTAATAAAATTTCCAAAGAGTGAGCAAGTTCTGGTAGGTTGTATGGTCTATGGAGTTCATTTTTTTCTGAACTCATATACACTGCTCACAAAAATGTGGAGATATTTCACCATGGGATATTTCATTTTTAATTTTTGTGAGTATATTATGCTTGTTTAAATGTACATTACTTCTTAATACCTGTAGCTGCCATCATAATTGGCTCATTGGCCCAAGCCTGCAAAATATCAAACATAATTTTTTGTGCCAGTTATTTGAATGACAGTAAATTAATTCAAGCTCATGTAATGATGAGGTCATCCCTGTAATATTTTCTTCACCTCTGTCAGATTTTTGCAAGCAGAAAGTCACTGAGCAATCACTGTCACAATTGCTTCTGTGCCCCATAAGGCAACTTCTGTATTTTCAGTCTGCCTCTCCTTTATCCTTTCATTCCAGTAACAAGACTAAAAACATGGTATCCCAATATCTACGTTTACATTGTTCTGTGAACAGCAAAAGGAAGTCCTGATCGCCTAAAGAAGACTTTTGTCTTTTGCATTCTGAAATGAAAACACAATATGAAAAGATTTACAGTACTGTGCTGTCCAATGCAGTCATCAAACAAAAATGAATGTGTAATGCTTACATGCTATTTACTGCCTTTCCTGTCAGCAATTGCTTGTACTAGTTATCTGTAATTCAGGCAAAAATACATACTTTTAACACAGATTTTTATTGCCTATTATAATTCTTAGGACCTCACCCATTAAAGCGAACAAAACCAGTACAGAGGGGCGTTAAATAGTATATTTTATCATTTTTGGACTGTCCCTAATTGGCATGTATTCAGGTGCTAGAATAATTTGGTCAGAGATATGGGGCGTCACTGCCTGTAAAATGTCCATATGGAAAGAAAAGCACAAATTACAGCTCCTGTAAAAGAGGATATCACTCCATGAATCTATATAAACTTACCACTGGCTTCTGGGATATCTTGGATTAACAGCTCACTACAGGTTACACCACATCATTTTGACTTGTGGTTCTCCAATACATTTTACCTTCTTTATTATCCATTTGTCATACCCGCGACTGGTTCGGCAGGCCACACCCAGACCTGCACTCGTTCATCGTCACCTGATTACTAATCTCACAAAACTGTTCTTAATCACCACCTCCTATTTAATCACTCCTGGTTCAGGTCCTCTCCGCGAAGTATCTTGGCTCGTTCCTAGTACTAAACGTTACTTACTCTTGGCTATGGCTATACCTACCTCGTTTTCGACCCGTTTCCGCAAGTTTCTCCACTCCGATTTCATTTCATCGTCTGGTTCTCGCTTTGCTCTCGCTGGTTATGACCCTAGTCCGTTTGACGCCGCTTCTCGTATTATCCCACTGCTGTTTTCGCTCCGCTACCTGCGTTAGCTTCCGCATTGTTGTCCCGGCGTTATACGTTATAAGTGTTTCCGTTTATGTGATTGCTCCTCTTAACATTGTTCCTTCCATATTTTTAAAACACATTTAAAATCTTAGTTCCCTCAGTGGCTACAACACTTTTCTTTACCGTCCTTTACAGTTGGTATAAGGTTTTGATATTGATATTGATATCCAATGCAGTGCCATTACATTCACTAGCAACATGTTGTGCATTTCTGCTATTATTTATTTGTGCCTGATCCACAATGTATTGTGCCAAAATAGTTCTCTTCAGTGACCGCCCTGAACGTTACCGTCAGTGTTTTTATTATAGTTGACTCAAGAATAGAGGTCTTTTCCTGTGAAAACTTGCCTCTTTTATCATTGCTTTGCATTTTAAAATCTAAAATAAATAATAATTTAAGATACCAGTTTATATAAAATACATTTGTAACCTTATCCAGCATCATGCATCATTGTTAATCATGTCATGGCAGGGCAGCTTTTCAACCCATACGTCCAATATCATCTCATTACTTTGAGAACAAAGTCTTTGTTTTGTTCACATAATTGCTTTCTATTCGGAACATAAAGAAATCATTCTTTAATTGGAAACTCATGGAAATCAGTTATTGATTGATGCAGGATGTGTCATTCAATTACTGTGACGTGTATGAGCTCATATTTTATGTGGCACTGGTTATGCAGAAGGTTGATGATTCAGGCGATGCCAAGCTGTGTAATAGTTTATCATTTGTTAGTCGCTCTGGTTAAGTTGTGGTTGAATGTGAATGAGTTGAATGAGTAAACAGAGCAGAATTCTAGATAAAACTTTAAAGAATCACCTGGTTATTACTTTAATTCATCTCAATCAGGTAAAATGTGTCTTTTCTTAAACGTTAAGGCATTGCAATACTGACCAAAAGGACCAGGGTATTTGTTTCAGCACTGCCAAGCTGCCGTTATTTCAAAGCTGCCTCAAATAAACTACATGTTGTAAGATGCATTAGTTGTATGTCACTCTTTATAAGAGCATTCAAAGAATAATGCACATGCATGTATCATTGATGTCTGTTCTCTTTAATGGCTGAGGTCTTTAAAATTATTACAATAGGAAATAAAAACATTCAATGTATTTTAATTCCGGATGTCTTAAACACAAAACAGAACAGAACAGAACTCAAAATGGAAAAGACCGTCCCACATATGATGCTACAGTATAACATACTTGTGCTGAACTCTATCATATTGTAACTAATAAATCTAACATATTTGTATGTTCATTGCTTTTGTATCTACATTACAGTATTTGAAATAATCATTGTGGATTTTCATAAATTACCAAAATATGTTACTACCCGTTTTGCATTCCAGTTCCCAGTGTGCTTCACTCTCACAGCATCACACACGCCATCGTTAACTAGGCACGTGTAGCACGTTTGTTATTATCACCCTGTTTGTTTGAACTTTGGCCGTTCATGGTTTCTGGCGGACGTTTCTACACTCTGTCACTGAGCATTTACCAATCTGATTATTACCACAGTCACATAAGCCACTTTCGGACTAAACATTTTGGTTTAAGAGGAGACTAACTGACTAGAGGAACAACCCCCTGAGAACTACATTTGTTCCAGGACTTTTTGTTGGTTTGCATTTGCACCACCAGTATGAATGCTGTGTGAAGCTCACATGACATAAGCCAGGCAATTTTCACTCAGAAGACTCCAAATTGTGTTCTCTCACGTCGCATGTGGGCTATGTAAAACCTGGACTGCGCGGTCTATTTGTATGTATGTGCTAAGAAATGACACTGCCTTAAAGTAGGAGCTAAAAAAAGTTCCTATATGCGACCTTTTAAGAACTCCAGTCATCCCCAGTTCCTGCAGCATGAACACGTGATGAAGAGGGCACAATTCTAAGAACTAAAAAGTTCCTGTGGGGCAAAAGCCCGGGTAGTCTTTTTTATGCTGCAATAATGTAAATATAAAGGGCATTACATCACTGATTATCTGTCTGGTCTTACTGACCTCCTGTTTTCAAACTCTTTTTACCTCAGACTTACTGATTTGAATCAAGGCTTCCTAATGGACGTTCAGTTTCAGGCACATTGCAAATGTTGGATGCGTCATGCCAGATGTTGAAAACTCTCGTTACACAAGCCTATCATCAATACCCTATCATTTACATTGTGCTAGTCCTCCTTGAAATTGTATAATATCCTCACCTGTCCATTATCTCCTCCTATCCATTATCTCACTCATCGTTAAGTTGAAGTTTATTATACGGCCAAGATGAAAAAAAATGTCTCTTTTCTGCATTACAGGTAGGCTTGTGGAACTGAGAGATAGGGAGCAGTGAAGGTGCTCTCCTGAAACCTGCTTTGCATTCTGCATGACGCTTGCTGAGGTGCACTAAGTTGACAGATTAGGTGATACAAAAATAAGAAAAAATGTCACTGCAAGTAGCATTCATTAAAGACCTGAAAGTGAAAACTATCAATTAAAGTTTAGCTCTTCAGATTTAATAGGAGAAGAATAAAATGAGAGTGCGATACACTCCAGGCTATTCATACTGCCTTCTAGTTAATAACCTGCATTGCATACAGACAAGACTTTCAAGACAGGGCTGCCTTCATGAACCATAACGATTCAGCACTCGAATATTTATGCCGTATCACAAGTTTACCTAAAGAAAACCCTTGAATATCTATCTGATGAGGTGCCAACCCAGTTCTGGCACATCTTCAGACAGACTATTTCTCTGCATTGTATGTAGGAGGCAGTGTGCAGCTGAAAAGTGGCTCTCCACTTGTGCAGTTAATAATGCAGAGGAAATTAAGGCCCTGGAGTGCCAGTAATCCTGCATATATCTGCCAAATAAAAAGCGTCCTTTACACATGCAACTTGATTAGCTTGATAGTTCTCCAAAGCTCTCTCGCTTACAAGCGTAAATTTTGGGGAGTGGGAGACTTCCCTAAGCTTCCCAGGTGTGCTGATGAAAATCGTCTGTGAAAAATGAAAGCTCCATGGAGTTTCTTTGTGCTACATTGAGATAAAACATCAATGAGAATATGAAAACGTTCAGCACAAGCTTGTATTTAGGAATTCATTTTCCACTCCATTAATGTTAATGTCCTCAAGAAGTTGAGTGCTGGTACAGTTTGAATTAGTGCTATTGCCATTTAAATATTGGCATTTTAATTCATTTTTATTTTCCCCTGATTTTGCTCAATAGCGAGAAAATTGATGGTACAAAAAGGCTAGCGGTAAGAGTGGCCCAGATTTTTCATCATATCTGATACGCTGGTGTCATGTTCATAGAAAAACACGCTGTGTCGTCAGTTCTGATTTGGGCCACTTTCATATGTGGTATGAAAATCTGATACGTGTGACTGAACAGCCAGATCAACATTGATGAGACATTTCCATCATTCCAACTCAACATTCATCATAAACGTGCACTGAGAAGAAGAAGGGAAAATGACAGCAGAGAGGGTTGTTTTTAGTGGTGGGATAAAAAAGTAACAGATCTCATAAATATCTGGGTTGATGTCTCTGTGCAAACACAATTAGAAAGCACATATCGCAAATGCTCCATGTTTAAAGACACTACTAAAGAACACAAGGACAGCGACAGAAGGGTGTGGCTGTAGTGTCAAAGGAACAATAAAAAAAAAAAAATAAATTTAACAAACCAAGTATGCAAGACAAAGAAGTGGTCGTGGCTGAATAGGTGCAATTTTTATGGCCAATGACCAATAAATGGTGCCTGGTTTTTAGAATAGTTAATAGTTCCAAATGTTTTGGAATGGTCAAGCCAAAGTCCTGACCTTAATTTAATAGAAATATTGGCTAAACTGAATGTTGAACATCAGAGATTTGAAGCTGTTCTGTATGGATAAATAAGCTAAAATTCATCCAAGATGGTATGCATTAGTTGCAGTTACTGCTACACATGGTGATCACACTACATACAGAAATTAAAGTTGACGGTGTGTAAGTACAGGCAGAAAAGTTCGAATTTATTAATTCATTCATTTATTCACTTCTGCTTAATCCACACAGGGTCACAGGCCAGCCAGTGCCCACCCTAAACGGAGCCCCAATCCATCATAGGACACACACACAAGGCTACTTTAGAGACACAAATAAGCCTAACACATATGTCTTTGGAATGAGGAAGCACAGGGAGGACATGCAGACTCTACACAGAAAGGCCCACTCCACCCTGGGATTGAACCCGGGACCAGCTTGCTGTGAGGCAGTGGTGCTACCCACAGAGCCACCGTGTTGCCAAGTTAGAATTCATTCCATTTAAATTCCATGTAACATTGTGGCTAAATGAAATGATTTTGCCATTGAATGATGACTTTCTATAGACACTTATTACCTAGCTTTTAACGTGCCTGGAAACTCCACAAGCATTTACACCATTCTAAGCCCTAATTAGCTTAATTTATTTTGAATTTAAGATGATCTGCAATGGTGTGATAAGCAGAATTGGGAGAAAGCAACCAGGTTACATGATAATAGGATTGAGATTGTGATTGACAGTTGGTGAGTTTTAAACTCCAGTAACCTGGATCGTTTCCCAGGTGAGTTGCGGCATGGACGTAATTATGGTAAGGTGATCACGACTTTGAACACTTTTACTGGGATTAAAAACAGCTGAAACACTCAGGTCAGTGCCAGGTAAATATGGACTTTCTGAGAAAAAAAAACAGCATTAGGGTCCGTTCAGGTGAACGCTGATGTACTATAAAGTAGCACGCTGCCTTATTGATTCCTTGTGAATTATGATCATGGCATTGAACGCAGTAAGTGAATAAGCTATGTTGACATTCAGAGTGCTCGTAGGTAAATTCTGTCATATGGTTATTAGGGGGTAAGTGAGGTAAAACAGCATAGCTTGGCTGCCATATGGAAATCATTTTTCATCTTATATTATCAATAAAGCTATTTATAATCATTAAGTACACACCTGCTGGTAAACCCTGGGGTTTAATAAAACACACTTTGCTCCAAACGACATAGGAATGACAAAGGAGAAATATTAAGTCCTGTGACCTTAATTAGGGTTAATAATATATTATAAACCACTCGACTGTTACATCTAATGAAGCAACCACCCGCCCAAAGTGAAGTACAGACTGGCAGCAAGGCTCTTTTTGGAGCACAATGGCCTTCTCCTCACAGCCCTGCAGTGCACACCACTGTTGTTCAGTGATATATTCAGTGGTATAATGGCATTCAAATTTTTGTATGTGCTGTATTTCCCACTTAAAGCACCAAGTCTTCAGACAAGGCTTCTATGATTGACACATGACGCGCCAAATGAATTAGTTACACTATTGGACTACAAAGGGACATGTGATGTGTCCTTCAGCCCTTGTTGTTTATAGTTATGTATGTGAGCACAGACATGGAATTGGCCACTGTATCATGGATCAATGTCTTCATCTTCATCAGGTCGTCATCTTATAATTCTCCAAAGAATCTACTGTAAAAAATGTGATTCTAACCTAATAAATAATGATCTTATAAAATAAAACAACAAGATTAATAGATTGACAATGTAGTATAAATAGAAATGTAACTGTAATATAATATAATATTCACTATTTTACTTAATGTATTATACTACTAGAACTACAACTGTACTACATCACATATACTACTATACATATTAAAGTAATGCCAATCCATTTTTAATTAATTATATCATTTATTAGACTTTAGTAAAGCATAGTATTGTATTTATAGCCTAATAATAACATGCTTTACTCCTGTACTGCGGTGTATATTACCTTTGAGTATATCTGTATCCTTTCGCTGTTAATAATAAATAAATAAGCAAAGAAATGAATAAAACAGAAAAGCAGAGGAGTGCCAGTGACTCAGTAGTTGGTTTTTATTTGCTGATTTTGTTTTATCATTTTTCTCTGTGAACTTAAAGATGCACAATTTAGATATGTGTCTAATATTTCAAAGTGAATTTCAGGCCTGAAGCAGCCAATGCAGCATCTAGGTATCTTATGTCCATGGTTGTGAGGCTTTTGGATTAAAATGCTGTTTCTTTCTGCTGTATTTATTTGAGGCAAACATGTTTCAAAGCCATACTTTACGGACACACTATAAACCAGTGCTTCTGTGGTGCCACAGAAGTAGGTTGTTTTAGTCTCCATTAAATCATTGCAAGCAAAGAAACAAAGACAGTTTATATTGTAATTGAAATTACAAAACTTATTTCCTCTCTTATATTTCCTCTTATATCACAAGTCACGTGTTCAGCTTGTAAATTGCACGTGGATCTTCTGATCTTCTGATCCATCATCTTCTGAAGACCATGGGAAGACAAAAAGTCAATGATCTCTTATTTTGTTCCGTATATTTGATGATATTGTAAACCAAGGCTGAGATGGTCAAAGTAGGTGAAAGTAAGTTTTATGGTACTGAACTTATTTTAGATGTCATTTATTTCGTGTAATGTGTTTTTTTTATTTGGCAAATTATTAGAATTATTTGACTGGATGGGTGTTTATGTTTGTATATATTTAAGTTTATGCTCACTGGAATGATTTATATAGTTATATAGGCAATAGAACATGAGAGGGAGTGTGTTACCTTACATTACGCCAGAATAAAAAAGTACCCTGAACTTTGACTGTAGAACCATGAAGTGGACAAATTACCAAATCCATAGTAGAACTGTGAAACAATGTATGGTCAGTTCATAGTCAACAAAGTTTACAATTGTACAAAATGGGATTTGAAGGTAGAACCATGAAATGCCGAAATTACCATCACAACTTCATAGTATAACTGTGAACTTTATGGTCAAACTTTGAAAGTTTACATTAAACTCATTAATTATCATCATGCAATTTACAGTTCTGCTATGATATTTTACAAAACATTTTGTTGTTGGGGCGATCATGATGTTATTTGTGATAACACTTCATCTCTTGCTTTTATACAACAAAATATAGAAACAAAATAAAAAAAAAGACCTGTATTTATTACTGAAAACGATTTCTACCCTCCGCCAAAAAGTAGGTCCGCAATAAATGTATTGTTGCTATGCAACTTTTACAATTGCCTCAGCACTAGAAACACCAAGCCAGTTTGACCTGGTATTCCTAGAAATGTCAAGTGCTGGTCAAAAAACAAGAAACTGCTGTTATGGACACATTGTTCACTAGGTGGCAATTCTTGCTCAAAGCAAACACATTGGTACTGGTCATTGGTTATGGAATGCATGTTCTCTCTTTCATTCAGCATAATGTTCTTTCTTTATTTATTAAAATTTAGCCAAAATGGTTCCAAAAGCATACATGAACACACTATAAACTGAAGAGTACCTTGACTGACACTGAGCAAGTCGCCTATCCTACAAAAGATTTATATGACACTGCAAAGTAACTTATGCAAGAAGATTAAAGGGAAAGGGACTAAAAATCAATAAAATCAACAGTTTATGTAAATAATTAGCCTATATCATTTAGCTGTTTAATAGGGTTATTGTGTTATATGTGTACATAAAGCTCGTGGTTATGTGGCTTCAGTGGAGTGATACCGTTTTTGTGTGAGAAAGCCATGCTGTTATTACAGATATCGTCACGATGAGAACACTTCTCAAACAATCAGATTGTGAAGTCAGAACTAACTGTTGTACAAAAAAAACATGGACTGACTTGTGTCAAATAAACTGAATAAGAAATAAATATTATATGGAGTTCCAACACACATAAATAGACACACAGATCAATGTATTAATTTGATTAATGTATTTCTGGGCAGTATGGTGGCTCGGTGGGTAGCACCGCTCCCTCACAGCAAGAAGGTCTCAGGTTCAATCCCAGGGTAAAGCGGCCTGGGTCCTTTCTGTGCGGAGTCTACATGTCCTTCCTGTGTCTGGGTGGGTTTACTCCGGGTACTCCAGTTTCTTCCCACATTCCAAAGACATGTGTGTTAGGTTAATTGCTGTCTCTAAAGTAGCCCTTAGTGTGTGAATGTGTTTGTGCCCTACGATGGATTGGCACCCCATCTAGGGTTGTTCCTGCTCTTGTGCCCAGAATTGTAAGTTGGGCACCGGCTGGTCCACGACCCTGTGTGGATTAAGCGAACAGACAAACACACACACACACACACACACACACACACACACATTGCAATATTTAAATGACATCAATCAATTCACATATACAGAACCACAAAACAAACCTACTTCTGGTGATTTTTTTTTCCAAATGAGATTAGCCCGGTGTCATCATTATGTGCCTAATTAAAATCTCATGTTGTTCTTGTCATGTTTGATGGATAACAATGAGGCGTGACATTAATTATTGCTGTTAAGTCAAATATGCATTAACAGAAAGGTCACTTTCATTGCATGGCTTAGCAAGAGCCATTATTTTACATACGACACAGACTTTACTGACAGACTCATCCAAGCCCACTTAGAAATAAATGTACCTTTTATTTTTGGAAATGTCCTTGACTGTCTCTTTGAATGATGCTCTTCAATGCTTCGTCAATTATGTTGAAAGTCCTAACATTTTGGCACTGAGCTTCATCCACAAATCTTTACTGTGTGACATTAATGTGTGCCCTTTAGAACCCGCTTTGTGTGTCATCTTATGCATTGTGTCATGAAGACCCATATTTTTGACAGACTTCCATTGTTTTAGCATTTAATCAAGTCTGGGTTTACCGAATCAGAAATTTATATTCAAGCAAACGTGATGAGTCTGAATATGTTTTTTTTTTCTGGTCTGAGCATTAATAAAGAATGGATTAGTGGTAATAATGCAGAGTATTACCACAAAATGGAGGGTTGCAGGAATGTGGGTGACTTTTTGCATAATTCAGTTCCATTTAAACATAATTTCACAGAGCAAACCTTGAACATTGCGATGGGTTTAAGAAAACATTAAATATTAACATTTTCAAAAGGGCAAATAAACAATTTCAGGCACTATTGACCAAGCAGTAACCTTCCAACATGCACAACAGATTTTTTTTTCTAGCAGACGAAGGTGTTTTGTTGGTGACAGTAAACCCAAGTCATTAAATTTGAACATTTCTAAGCATTAATAAAGATTACTTACTAAACCTCCCAATAATGTAAACAAAGATTTGCATAAGCATGGGATAGCTATTGATATTCTGACACATTGATCAGCCTTGGGTGCCCAGCACCCGGATGATCTCTCCTCAGACTCTTTTGGTATTCAATCCACCGCTGCTGGTTGGGAGCATCCCTCAAGCGTCAGTGTTTTAAAAATATTCAGACCCATTTTCCTGGTCATAAAGTTGGTAGGGTCTTTATCCGGCATCAAACGACTTTCCACTTCCAAGAATAAATCATAATATCCTGTCAAAATCCTTAACTTTTGTTATGTTATATCCTCAAAATTGAAACTGAATTGAATTATAGAGGTCTTTATTTGCTTTGAACTTACCCTGAAGTCACTCTTATCCTGAGGTTGTCAGTAACAAGGAAAAACGTTTTGTCATTTTCTTGTTTTAAGTGTGAGCAAGGCCTACACCTAGTAGTACACAATTGTGTCCATTTCAGGAGTCCCTAATGGTTTAAAAAAGGCAAGCTGGGCAAGGCAGGATTGTTTGCTTCTGATAAGAGCCATGCTATGTGCATTTAGTTTCCCCCCTTGTCCTGAGCAGTCGAGGATGAAGGCTGTGTAAACAATCATGGTGGAAAGATGTGAGCTGGAGTCATATGGGAAATGTTGCGGCTGTGATGAATTTGAATCCCCCGGTTTGTCGACGCTGGGGCTGCGTGTGGCTCTGCTCTGCTTATTTTTAGTTTCCTTCCAGCTTGGTGCAGAACTCCCATGCATTCCCACACATTATCTGTCCCTAGACACACACATAGCTTACCGCATCCCCACTGAGTTCTGCTTGGCCTGTTCCTTTTCGTTATCCGAAGTTCTCTATCTCTTTTTTTGTGTGTTTAATTTTTTTCTGCTTTGGACACTGTGCCATATCCCTCAGCCAAACAAGCTGCATTTTCTCCACATATTGGGTGAATTACAACAACAAACAAACACACACACATACATACACACACACACACACACACACATACATAGATGCACATTCACAGTCACACCAGGTGCCTTACCGAGCTCAGTCTAATTGCTGCAGTTGCTCCAGTGTTGTTCATTCATCATTGTGAAGTGACCCAGAAGTTATTACCTGCAGGACACCGGGCTAGCCAAGGGCTTGGTTGTATTTGTATGGTGTTCAATTTTACCAATTAACTCCCTGAAGCACAAACACTGATGATACGTATCCATTATCCCGTTGAATCCTTTTTCTTTTTGGATTCGTTTCATCGCAGTGCCCTGCCAGATCCACACAATGCATGACGGCTGTGAAGTTCAACACAGTTCAGCTCGGCACATTAGTGTGTCTGCAGGTAAAAGCTTCCTGAGAGTTTAATGAATGGAAGTACTACTGAGAGCAAACAAACATCATACAGGCTTATCCAAATGTTTGTCCACCCCAGTACAATAAATTATACTCTGATTTAGGGAGGTTTCTTTTGGCTCTCTTCCTCAGAGAACACTGGGGGCAGACACTACTGCTATATGGGATGCCAGTTCACAAGGTGCGGCACCGCAGGATACCCCATAGATTCTCTCGTCTCTCAAGTATAGCCAGTCATCCCTGCAGGTGATGCTAAAAGGTGAAGGCATTCTGTGGTATTTTACATGTACTTTATTTAGCAGACGCCCTTATCCAGAGTGACTCACAGTTAATACAGTTTTACAGTCCAAGCAATTGTGGGTTAAGGGCCTTGGTCAGGGACTCAGTTGTGACACTAGTTCAGCGCTAGTTAATGAAATAAACCACGTATATGTATATATCAGTTTTTACAGCATACGAGCCACTAATTTAATACATGCTGATAAATACTAGGACATAAAGTTGTATAGAATAAGGTTGTTACTTAAAACCCATATTTATTATGTACTTAGCATATGGGTTAGTTCCTCTGTACCAATAATGTAAATATTTAAGAGATACAGAGAATGAGAGCAGGGTAAGAATGCGCTAACTGCATCTCTGCAGTGAGATAAGACTTTAATCATCTTAAACAATCCAAAATAGAAAATCAATGCACATTTAATGTTTATAATAAATTACTCAATGAATTGGAAACACTGCAGAACTCTGCAGTATTCCATATAGCGTTGCGGCGTATGATATATACAGTAATATGCGTGATCTCGTCGGATCATGTTTCAGAGAATGTGAATGTGAACAGTGATACATATCTGTATTAAAATATATTTTTAAAACTGTTGAATGCTGGTATTGTTGCTTGGATTTGGTGATTCTTAAATCACAAAAAGTGGTTAATATATTATTTAATGCTGGGCTTTGACTACTTTATGAGCTTGGGTCATTATTAAAACCATTTCTTTTATTCTGTTGGAATATGGTTACTGCATTCCTTATGCATATTAAAACACTATAACCAGTCTTTAAACAGAAATATATGATTAATATATTATGTATTAATAGCTTTATAATGCTTCATATTGTGGGCGTATGAATAAATTTCATATTTGGAATTCTTTTTGTATTTGCTACTGTATTCAAATACAGGGTGAATCAAAAGTCACAGGACATAATTTCCATTCAGAAACAAAGGAAAAATAATGTTGGATCAAGGGCACGTGGTCATGTAGGATATCAAGTCCAGAATTGTCTCAGAAATCGCTTAGAAATTGCCGCAATCAGATTTGCAAAATGATTTAAAAACCAACACCCAGAAAGACCACCAATCTCACACAGCACTGTTACATCCCTCATAGCCAAATTCAGAGAAACCGGGACTGTGGACAACAAGCCACATATTGATCGTCTGAAGAAACGCTACCGACAAAGAGACCTCAGCAATGGATTTGGTAACCTTTGCAAAAGGTCCATGATGCAGCACATGGCATGTCCTGTGACTTTTGACCCTGTATACGATCATGTATTCCTTAGCAGTGTACAGACGTAACCAGACTTTATTCATAAATAAATGGTTACTGCACTGTTTAATGAAGGCTTATGAATATTTGATATTTATAGTTCGGTTTGCATGTGTGCTAGTATAGTGTTCTGAGTATAAAATGTATAAAATGCACTTCAATGTAGGTATTAAATTGTAAATATATTATTTATTGATGGCCTATGGATAATTCATAGAGTCAGGTCATTATTGAGCCTCCTTTACCTTCATTAGCTACGATAGTGTGGAAAGGCGAGAGAATAAATCAGCTATTATTGTGGACATGCATGCGTGGACAAGCCACAGGTTAAGTCATAAACTATCGACATCATGATCATTTACTATAGCAAAGTTTCGAATCAAGATTTTATTGTTGGCAGAGTGGCTGTTTATAGGCTGAGATAAGATAAAGAACTCACTGACTAATGTTCTCCTTAAGCTGTGAGTCATGCGATGAGAAGCCTGTAAAAAGCATTTTAACAGCCACATTTAATCACACACACACACACACACACACGCACACAAAAGAGGACTCGCTTATGCTGGCTTCTTCCAACTTGATCTTGCTCTTGTGCCAGAATGAAATGACTGTGCAGGCTGCAACCAGGCTCTTCTGGGCTCAAGATTGTTTACACACATCTGCTTCCCATCAGGGGATGTACATGTAATTTTCTGTCCTTATTCATTACTTGAGATATATTTATAGCGTAGATGATATTGTTGCTGTATCTCTTGATAAATGGGGATCATTAATGTTTTTCAAGAATCTCTGTAACCACCAGATGTGCGAATTAGATACTATTATGCAGATTATATACTGTATAGTGTCATTTTATTCATCTTTTATTCAAACTGATGCCAGGGTTAGAATCCTGCTCATTGAAAACGTTGTCGTTTTTGTGTATTATCTTATATAATAAAAACGCATGTTCAACACATTACATATTACGGTCAAATTTGCAGCATGGATGCACAAGTCACTAGGCTACAGGTAATTTTCCCTGACACAGGTAATTCATATGGATCTCAGTGGCCAGCCAACCTGCTAATCCTTAAAATGCAGACGCCTTGAGCCTGTGCGTAGCAGATAAGTGACGTTTCCATATCAAACATTCAAAAAGGTGCAAAATAACCTGACACAGTGTCTTTTACACTCTACATATAAATGAACACATAAATTCCAATCCCTTACTCAGGACCAGAAGAGCTGCAGCCAGGGCCAGGTGTAACGCAGAACAGGTGATCATACCAGCATCAAGGAGGTAAATAATGCCACTAAGGATGGCCTATTCTTCCCAGAGCATGACAAACCCCCTCGTATCCTCACATTGTTGCCTTCCCATAACACTGAGCCAGTGTTGCCAGATCTTTGCTGGGATCTCTTCCTCTCCATACGGGCACCTGAATGTGTGATTAACCCATTCATGCACAATTAAAAGGCCACTCCGTGTGGAGCTCTGCGCATGAATCTGCTACCATGCCTTTACTTATTTTTAATCTGTATATTATTTCAGCGTCCTATGAAATGTCACAATTTTGCCACCATCGTATTGCAAATGCATTTACTTCACAGGCCATAATTGCCTCGGCATAAGTAAAAAGCAGTAGTGTGTTTTGGATCATTAACCTGCTGCAATGTTAATCTTGATTTGCAAAATAATTTTCATTAGTGATCATGGACGTTGTATACTCATATTTATATACTGAAAACAAAAAATAATAAATTTGGCAGCTATGAGTAGGCAGATATGTAAATTATTACAGGTGTCAACTAATTAGGCACTGGTTCTTGCCGCAAGAGGGTGTAAAACTGCTTCCCGTGCTGCTCTACAAAACGTTTTTAGGTAGTGTAACTCTTTGTTAAAGATTTTTGATTCCTAGACATGCCAGTTGGCAGACTGGACAAAATGTGGTGCATCACTGGGCTGAGAGAAGCAGGATGGTCATTTCGTGATTCCACGAGGGCTCTGGATGGCCCAGACAGACCACCAGTAAAAAGGTCTGCTTGATCTGGCAAATCAAAAAAAGCTCGAGCAGCTTCCTCACCTTCACTGCCCACAAGTCAGACACAGGTGGTGCAAACACGGGCATTGCCAGGAAGGTTTTCAACAAATAGCAACAATCCCGTGGATGCCAGATTTATTGGAAATCAAGCATTTATGTGAGATCTACAGGCCCAACTGCAACATCTACAGTATACGCAGTATACCACCAAGAATATTTATTAATTCAATGAAAAACTGTATCCAGGGTAAATAGAGCCTCCTTTCAATTGTACATTTTTTCTCCAATAATTGCTCTATTATTGTAATCAGTTACATTATTCACCATTTCATTCATACATATAAAGATTCCTTCGATTCCAACAACTACTTCTCAATGAGGGTATGTGTGTGTGTGTGTGTGTGTGTGTGTGTGTGTGTTGCAAGCAGCAAGGTGCATTTCTTCTTTGAGAAAGGACTTTGCGTTTCATGTTTCTTGTCAGTGGCTGCCACGAAGCAGTGTATCAAAGCATAATAAATAGCTTCTCCTAAATGAGAGATAATGAATACTTACCAATTAATAATTACACAGAACTTGACACCATGGGAAAGCTAAAATCATGATTGCTTTTTAATTCAGTTAATGTTACTCTTGTGCACTGTGCAACGATTTGCTGATATAAACTTTCATAATCTGAAAGGGCCACCCAGAAAGCACAGACACGCAGGAACAGACATGCTAGTAACTTTCCCTGGGGATCTACGGATGCATCCATGTCGTTCTCACCAAAGGAGTTTTAATTCAAAATGTCTGGTTTCTAATATAACAGTCGAGCTTGGTATCATACAAACATTTTTAATATTTCACGCTATACTACTTGGGACTGTAAGACTGCTTCAAAAAAAGCCATGTTTTAAACATGAAGTCTTTGCTTGAGCTATGAAAGATTGTTTTTCTTTGTTTATTTCTTTCTCATAACTGTGCAGTTTGACAGTATGTCAAGTTGATACACTGAAACCGCTTTCACTCTCGAGCTTTAGAAGTTTTAGCGAGTAAACTTCTGAATGCTTTTCTTGTTATATTTACCTCATGAAGGAGCTCATCTTAACACTGACATTCTTACCTGTCAGCGCGTTGACCTATCAGTCTGTCTTGCAATATAGAGGCATGTCAGTTCTATTCAACTGTTTCATATAATGTGCAGTAAGATGCTACTGGCTGAGAGTGGCAGTGAATTTGTGGGCTTTTTTGTGGTTTAATGTTTGTAAGTTGTAAACCTTTCTGATATGATTGCCTCTGATATGTTCCTTCTCATGCTGCTCATGAACTATTTCACATGGATAGGTTGATGTCTGTGCATACTCTCGATGGACCACATATTTGACATGTCCTTGCTGAACTCCCTGTGCCTGCTTGTCATGACCATTAAATTGCTGGCAAATGTTCGGCTAACCTCTAGCTCAAAGCTATTTTGAGGGCAGAAAATACAAGGAGTAACTTACAACTGGCCGTGTGTAATATGCATTGGCTTTA
>JAUZST010071677.1:0-21726 GCA_034779995.1 Parotocinclus haroldoi
TGTGTGTGTGTGTGTGTGTGTGTGTGTGTGTGTGTGTGTGTGTGTGTGTGTGTGTGTGTATGTATATGTATGTATATATGTGTGTGTATATACGTATATATATATATATGTATGTATGTATGTATTTATCAAGAATATTCTATGACACATTTTCCTGTTTAATAAAAAAATAAATAATAATAAGAAATTCCATTAAGTAATAATAAAAATCAAAATAATGTTATTTATTTTAAGAAGACTTTTTTTCTTAAAAGACTTTAAGATTTTAAATTTGAGCACAATCTAGAGACAAACAAGGAACTTGGTGCTCTACTCAAAAATTGACAATTTTGTGTTTTTTATGGTTGCTGGGATTACCTCCATTTTCATCAGGAGCAGGTCAGGTCTGCTCCTTTGGTTATGGGTTGGGTCTGAGTTTACCATATGACCAGATCAGGGGTGCTCACTAGTTGGGTCTAGTTAAACAAATTAACATTGCTACCGATGTATATGTGCATAGAATGTTGCACTATTGATCTTCTGTTAAAGCGATCACAAATACACTAACCGATCACTTAATTTCTTGATCACCCCTTGTTTCTACACCCATTGTCCATTTTATCAGTTTCACTTTCCATATAGATCCACTTTGTAGTCCTACAATTACAGCCTGTAGTCCCAGTGTGCACATACTTCCTTAGTGTCTTTGACTCCATTCTCTAGTGGTCATGACCATGATTTGGTGTCAACACAGTGATGTTGTGTTTGTGCTGGTTTGTGCTGGTATGAGTGTATTAAACACAGCAGTGCTGCTGGAGTTTTTTTTTCACCACTTCTGGACAGAGAAGCATCCACCAACTAAAAATGTCCCGTCACCAGCATTATGTAGGCAGCATTCTATGACACAGCATTCTAACAAACTGTGCAACTAGAGCTGAGTTGCTATCTCTGACTTCTACAAGGTGAAGCAATATGGTAGATGCATAAAGGGGATAGAAAAAGTAAGTAAAGAAAGTCTGTAATTGTAGAACTACAAAATGCTTCAACAGCGGACAATGAGTGGGGGTGATTTTAATAACTGTTCACAGATATTAGGGGATATTTCATTTTGAAGTATTAAAGTACATTTTGTGAGCAGTATATTTTTATTTGTGTTTATCTTTTATATCATTACATTTTTCCTTATTTTTACTTTTTACTTCGTTTTACTTCAGTTGTGTGGATTTATACACCGTTTTGTAATTATTTTTGTTACTGTTGCTATATTGTGCTTAAAACATTTTTTTATACCACTGCACGTTTTTCAAATTTAGCCACTGAACAGCTGAACAAGAAAAGTGAATTGATGAAATGATTTAAATAGTTCATTCACTCTCAGCCAACTGATAAATACAGCTTAAACTAATGACTGCTAAAATCAGTCAGTCTTGGCTCCACTCCAGACAAAGGGAATGACTTCAGTGCCCTTCAGTAACCAGTTATTTGTGGGGATTGAACATGACAACATATGCTGACATTTGGTTGGTGAGAAAAGATGCAGATGGCATACGAAATGAGCCTTGCTGATATAGGTAATAATCAAGGTTAGGTAGAATTAATTGAAGCTGCCTACCGTTTTAGCTCATGTACTGAGCATGACTTTAGCACAAATGACAATACTTGGCATATAGATGAGCAAATCTGTGGCATGGACACACACGCAGTAAGATGTAATGAATAATTAAGATATAGCTGACTAATTTGAATCTTTTAATATGTACATTTATAGAAGCCAGGTGTTAGGCTCACTTGATCTGGAAAGCAACTAGCCACGGTGGTTGAAGCACTACCATGTTAATCAGATTGCATTGGGTGTCATGATAACGATTTGTCTTTGACAGCTGGTGTCACAGTCAGCAGCACAGATGCGGCGTGCGTTTAGTGCTGTGATTCAGACCTGAAATAAATGCTTTTGGTTGAGGCATACACACACTGCCGCACAAACTGCTAACACATTTTAAATTGCTTGTACTGTTCCCTTAAGTGCTGCCCACTCACAATAAATGCAAGCAACTAGTTAATAAATATTGTGTAAAAGTGCAGATGTGTGTCTGTCTGTCTCTTCATTCATGATTAATAACATTTTAAGGCTTGAATGATGATTACATTTAATTTTGATAAATGATTACACTTGTTTAAAGGAGTGATGATGATCTCCTAAATCAAATCCAATACAGAGAAAGCACAGTAAGAGCTTGCCAGTGGCTTAACATATTCACAGTATGATTTATGGTAAGCTTCACATTGTGGCATAATGTAGCATGTGTACTCACATGCCTACTGCCCAACTTTAAGGAAAAGACTTTCCACTTACACCAAATGAAGCTGATTAATGAAGACGTGTTTTATTTGTTGTATTATTTTCAAGTGCTAATTAATAATGGAAATATTTTTTTACCAAACTGTTTTGGTGAATCCATGCATCCAGACACTTCAAATCTAGTACTCGCACAGTGCATTACTGAAATGTTAGCTTTCCAGAAAAACAGTTGACACATTCAGCAATATCAGTGCCTTACTTGTAAATGCTAATAGGATTTACAGATGGATAAATGTAGAATAGAAGTGGATCATCAGCTGTTGACCAGACTCTGCATGCTCCCAAGTTTAAGTTCCTGCAGGACCATACACATACATGGAGTAATTTGTCTCTATTGCATCGAGCAATTTATTGTTTTACATACAGAGCAGTTTATTGGAGCAATGTATTGTCCCCTCATTAACTTTTACAGCCCAAGCAGTTGTGGATAAAGGGGCTTGATGAAGGACCCAGAGGGTCAACTTGGCAGTACTGGAGCTTAAAACCTAGACGCTCTAAGCCACAACCTTAACCGCTGCAGCACTACGTCCATAGTATTTAGTCAAAAATTCAAATCACTTTATCCTAGTTCGTAATGGTGTATACTTGTCTTCAACGTGAGATATTGTCTGGGCAAAGCTGGGCAAACCACTCCAAGCATTACTTAACGAGCATGTTTCAGGGAACCTTGGGCAAAGTTTAAACCAGTTTGTACTATGGTAACTTTGCTTCTCATTATAACTTAGTCATTCGAATTTAAGAGTGGAATATGTCCTAGCAGTTCAATTTTCCTGTTAACAACTGCTGTAACACTTCTGCATTTTGCAACATTTCCTTAAGAATTTTTGTTTTTCCTTTCAGTTCCTGTGCACTGTGGTGGCCATCCTGCTGCATTATTTCTTCATGTCGGCATTTGCTTGGCTGTTCGTAGAGGCATTGCACATTTATCGCATGCAGACTGAAGTTCGAAATATCAACTATGGAGCTATGAGGTTCTACTACGCTATTGGCTGGGGAGTCCCTGCCATCATTACAGGTAAGCATGTAAAAAAATGCATCAAATTCCAAAAATACAATTATTTTAGCCTCTAGCTTAGTAATTTGTGGATAAAGATTAACTGAAAAATTACATGTAAAACAGGATCTGTGGAGTTAGGATATGCTGTGTGCGATAACATTACATGATGCTGGCTTTGTATGCTATAGAGCAATGTTCAATAAATTACATAAACAAACATACCTGGAGTTTCCAAAACGCTACTGAAACTATTGCTGGAAGTGTGATCTATGGTAAAATTTGCTTTTTGGCAACAAAATCTCTGCGTTTGGTGTAAAAACAAGGATAACTGATAAGGTCCTGATGCCCACTGTTAAGTATGGTGGAAAGTCTGTGGTGTTGTGGGATTTTTTTTCCCCTGACACTGCAAAACGTATTAGGGCAAAAACAGGTGCCCTAATCCCCAATCTTTGTAGAAATAGCTGTATAATTATATATATTATATAGTAATGTGCATTGAAAGAATGTGTGGACCACAACTTCAGTGGTTGCCAGCTGCTGTTTTGCAGATATTTTCTATTTTTGTATGGTTATTGTATTTGTTTTATTTTACAAACAACAAATCTTAACGTGGGGGTCTTAAGATAAATGGCTTAGTGATTTTGTGATCTGCTGCTCGATAAAAAAATAAATAATAATTTGTATGGTTTTTTTTTTGTTGGTGTAGACTAAATGTAGCTTTAGCTATCTGGTGCTAGGTGTGTTTAAAAGCTGAACATTTGGTCCATAGCCTTGCTGTGGTGTATTACTATTTTTGATTGTATTATTATTATTATTATTATTATTATTATTATTATTATTATTATTATTGCGGTACTGCTGCCATGGTGGCTGGGACTGGGGGGTTTTGGTGTCAAACATATTTTGGGGTGCTATGCTATGTTCACTGGTAGTGAGATCTGTATTGTTTTGCATTTTGCTGTTCAGTGATTGGATAAACCTTAAAAGTAATTCAGGTGTGTTACTGCACTATCTATTTGGTTTACCCATACTTTCTCATAGCCTGGGCCGTGAATGGGTGGTTGTGCTTAATGTTTTTGCTTTTTTTGTTTTTTTTGTTTATTTTGAACACTTAATAAACTAAACTGACAGGACAGCTGATTTTATATATATTTTAATTAAGGTTGTATTTTCTTTTATAGTAACAATTTTGTCTACTTTTAGGGTTCCCCTTACTCTAATCTAAATAAATCAATTAAGGGGTTTCGTAGTCGGATCCTCTCACTCACTAGGCATAACATAAGTTAGATGAGATCATACCATACTTATTGTACTTAGATAAACTACGCCCATATTAAGTGTGAAATCTACAGGCCATTCTTTATTCGGTATTACTGGCTGAACATACCAAAACCTGTATACTCTACTAATGCCCAATTTTGGAAACTCCTTTGATGTTCTTTTAAGCAATTGTTCCTGAGAAATTTGCTGATTATTTCTGATTATCCTGAAGGACTCAATGAAATACCAGGACATTCTAAGTCAAATCTCTCTGTCCAAAATCAACACTTTTTTTTTTTTTTTTACTGAATACAATATTCATCCTTTTCTGGCCATCGCAGTGCCCTAATCTAATCCACAGTGAAAACTTGCAAGATGTGTGAAAGAGTACACCATGGATGATCTTGCGACATTATGTAAAGAGGAATGGTCTCAAAGTCCCTGATCTAAATTCTCCAATCATATGAGATCATTTTCATCAAAGGGAGGTTGTGCAAAATATTTAGGGCGGGATTGCTAATATTTTTGGCATGTGTGGTTTTGTTGAGAACAAATAATTTCTTGGTGGGGATTCCCTTTTTTCAAAGAAATTTGCTTTGATTAAAGTTTTTTTTTCCTCATATTTTCACCTTTACCAGGGATGCCAGTAATTGTGTACGTGTCATAAATTATACATAACACACATATATCTATATTGTGTGTTCTAGGTCTTGCTGTGGGTCTGGATCCAGAGGGTTATGGAAACCCTGATTTCTGCTGGATATCCTTATATGATAAACTCATCTGGAGCTTCGCTGGACCTATTGTCATCGTCATACTAGTACGAAAATCTCATCATCATATCATGAATCTCATTTCTCTGAAGGCCTTCTCAGGACGGTCGCATCTACCATTTAGATTTTGGAAGCTGTGCTAACTAGCTTTTACCATTATTTCAGTGGGGTTAATGTGTGCATAAGGGAAGCTGCTATCTTGTCTTATCTTAGTATTAGTAGGTAACCTTGCTTTTTCCCCTCTATCAGTCTTCAAAATGAGACAGTGACAGGAATTTAATAAAAGTTGGCTAAAGGTGCTTAAGAAGTATTCATGTGTTATAGCTGGCAGGAATGGGGGTGGGTTGGGGAGCCAAAACAAAGATGCTTGATTCAAAAATCAAAGCTGACAAAAATAGTCACAAACCAATTCAAAGTCAAAAAATCAGAATGATCGTGTATCCAGTTGGTGCCCACGCTGCTGGTCAGACAACTTTTATCTTAGCTACAGTTATTCCCTGTCACCTGATGAGCAAATGTCTCAGAGTAATGGCCACCAACATTATCGTTACTAGAGCTGCTAAGCATAATTCTGTGCGAAAAAAAAACATTTAGAAAAGCATTTCTGTAATATAGAATCTTCTTTTAGACTTTTAGACATGACCTCAGACTATCTAGGTGTGATTGAAAGATTCTAAATTACTGATATTGAATTTGCCAAGTTAGATACATCTAGATATATTCACCTACCTCTATCCATGTACAACCACTATGTACAGTAGGTTCAATTTGTAGTCTTAAAGTTTCAGACTGTAGCCTTCTGCTACATGGACAGAGTATCCCAATTTATCCATCAGTAAATGGGAACATACGATCACAGCACCACTACTTTCTGGATAAGATTTGGCTCGGGGACCAATTTAAGCACATTATTTAAGTTGTGAATCGAAGATTGTTGATGTAAATAATTGAGAGTTGGTTTCCGTTCTAGGCCCTCAGGAGACGCGTTTTAATCCATGTTCAATCGCGTGGTCTCGGCCAATTTATTGACTGAGTTGATATGTTGATCTGTAGTCACACTGACACTTTGTTGAACAGCTTGGACAACCCTGGTGTAAATATTTATAAACAGTACATTAGTTTATGTCCATTAGTTACTAAATCTTAATTAATTACAATCCTAATTTTCCTCAGTTCATTGTTTGTGCTACGGCTGAGATGACGTGTTCTTAGTCCAGTGTTTTAGCTCTTATTTTCATCCCTCTCCTCTCTGTCCATGTCTTTAATGCAGATGAATGGGGGAATATTTATGATAGTACTACGTATGACATGTAATCCTTCTCAAAAGGAGACAAAGAAGCTGCCATTAATGTGAGTCACACACACACACACACACACACACACACACACACACACATACACACACACACACATACTGTATATGACTTATTTTGCATGAGTGGATTTTTTGTTTTTGCACCACTAACATTTCTGAGTCTGACAGACAGTCCCTATTAGCTAGCCCTTTCTATTTCTGCTAAATGAGCTCCTTTAGGAAAGTCAATGATGAATTAATGTGGATGACTTTCATTTTTCTTCATGCCTCAGTGCAACTATCCGCAGTGCCTTTCTCCTGCTGCTACTAAGTGCGTGCGTCTGGTTCTTTGGCCTAATGGCTGTAAATAACAGCATCTTGGCCTTCCACTACCTCTTCATCATCCTCTGCTGCATACAGGTGTGAGACTCATAGATGTATATGAAAATGTTTAGCGTGGCATTTCTGGTTTGGTGTGTATTCATCAGGTTGTACTGTTGTAACCTTAGGGTTTGGCCGTACTATTGGTGTTCACTCTGCTGAACTCGGAGGTGCAGGAAGCCTGGAAAGCAGTCTGTTCTGGCAAAAAGAGTCCATGTGAAGACCCTCCCAGAGCACCCCAAATTACTGTAAGTGCACAAACATACACACTTGCACTCTTCCTTAAGGTCCCATCTTAACCTTAAACCATACTTTGAGTTTGAGCTGGAGTCAGGTATCAGATTGCTGACAGCAATTTTTGTGAAACCCAAGTATATGTGCATTAGGGTCAAAAAGTTAGTCAATCCTAAGATCAGATGTTTCTCCAAAACATGTCTCCAAATTAATTTAATATACAAGCTTAATGGGTACATTTATATACAGGATAGTAGATATGAAAATACATCGCTCACAAAATTAGGGGATACTTCAAAATGAAATCTCCCATAATTAATCATTCCCTAATTTTCATGAGCTGTGTATTCATCTGTATAGACAGTAAACATCACTATATAGCAATATATTACTTATTATATTATGTTATATAGTGGCTGGATTATCTGTAAATATTATGACCATTCATTAAAACCACTGACAAGTTAAATAAATAACAGTGACAGTGTGATACAGTGAGCAATGTTCTGCTGATAACCACTGAGTGGATGTTACTTTGTTACACATACCACTTAACCAAAACATTATTGCAGAACATGCACATATCTTCATGTCAGCCTTAATCCCTAATGGCAGTGGCTTCTTTCATTGGGATCATGCTCCCTGCCACACTGTAACAATTAATCTCGAATGGTTTGATCAAACGTGAAAAAGTGTTTCTTTTAGGCTGTTGACTTGGCCTCCAAACTCCCCAGATGCAGCAAGTATTGACCTCATGAAGCACTAGCTCCATCTGGCCACTTCATCAGGATTCCAAGTTAACCCTTCAACAGTCCAAAGAATCTTGATCAGGAATAGTATTAATAATAATATTAATATTCTGGAAGGGCAGCAGCCAAGAAACGACTGTTTGGAAGAGGAACTTGATAAAACAACAAATTGAATGATGGCCTATGACTGTTGAAAAGTAATGTACATCTAGGTCACTCAAGGAGGATGGGTCCCTTTTTTGAGTCTTGGTCCTCCCAAGGTTTCTTCCTTCTTTATTCAGGGAGTTTTCCTTTCCACTGTCGCCCTAGGCTTGCTCAATTTGGAATTGGCCTGTTAAGATAATATAATATTGTAAAGCTGCTTTGTTACAATGCACCATTGTAAAAAGCGCTATATAAATAAATTTGACTTAGACTTTACATACAAACATGCGTATAAAATTCCCCTAGATCAAGTACATGTATGTTTGTGAGTGACTGTATGCGTTTTTGTGCTTGCGTGTGTCTGTATTTGTGCATGTGTGTGAATAGGGCCAGAACCCATACAACAGTGCCTCCCTGCTGGAGCAGAGTGGATTACATCGCATCACATTAGGAACATCCACCATATCGTCAGTCAGTAGTGCTCGGTAAGAACACAAACAAACCTAAACACCACACACACGGGGCTGGACCATGTTGGCATTATGTGATGCATCAACTCAAAACGTCTGTTTTGAACTTTCTGATTGATCAAAGCTGATATTAACTATAATAAATGTTGTTCATTCAGCCTAAAAAACAGTGTGGGAGGAAACATGGAGATGGACATGGAGAGAACAAGCAACCTCCACACAGACAGAGCCCAGGGTTGAAAATGAACCGGGGATCTGTGAGCTGTGAGGCAGCATTGTTAACCACTGCACCACCATGCTGTTCTAGATCATATGAATGATTAGTCTAATTGCTTACTAACTGAATATCACAAATTAACTAGATCTGCATTTCCTGAAGGAACTAAACAGTGCTTGAAATGTGGAAAACATGACCAATATCAGTACTTTATTTCAAATAAGAACTAGTGTAACTAGTGAGTCAAAAGCCATAGGACACGCCACATGCTGCGTCATGGACTTTTCACAAAGGCTGCCAAAACAAGTCTTTGGATGATCACTGTGGCTCGTCGTCCACTGTACTGGTTTCTTGGAATTTGGCTATGAGTGACGCAGCAGTGCTTTGTGAAATAGATGGTCTTTCTGGGTGTCGGTTACGACCGCTATGTTCCCCAGAGAGCAGAATCCAATTCCATCTTCAGTAACAACTAAAGTTGACAATTGTGTTGTGTATTCTGGTCTTTTTTGATATGGTACATGACCATATTCCCATTGGGAAAAGCTTGCACGTGTTCCAATATGGTGGCTTATAAGATGGCGGCCTTATTCCAGACTTATCTGACTTATTCCAGATAGTATAAAAGCCCCCTCACACATGACTTGCTGTGTCATTTTCTTTTTGGTCTTTGAAATAAAAGCCTGTCCTGTGTCTTTTGAAACTCAAGGTCCACTTCATTATGTACACTTGTGAAGTAACGCAAATATCCAAGAAGTCACTTGCCAGAATATCAGTGCATGTTTGTATGCAGACATGGTCAAAACTTCATGCACAACAATTTCTAGGGCTTACAGAGAATAGAGCACATTTTAGATGTGGCAGAACATGATATTAGCATCGTAGATAAGCAGCCGACAAATGTGCAGCACCTGTGCAATGCTATCATGTCTATACGGGCCAGAATCTCAGATTTTGAATGATTCCATCACCTTGATGAATTTACACCACAAACAATAACTACAGCACGATCTAGGGGTCACTTGAACCACAGTCAGGTCCAAGTGACCTAGATGTACTGAAGTTGTTTGTGTAATTAACCTGCCCTCTGCTGGTTACAAAGTGAAATGCAGTTTCAATGGAAATGCAACTGGTTAATTGGTTCAAATTGTTTTTCTTTGGTTTCCCGACTAAAGCCATCACGTGTCAAACAAATTTAAAAAAAAAACAACAACACAAAAAAGACACTTTATGAAACCACAAATTATAAAAATACAACAGCAATTAGTCAATAATTCTATTAAGAGTATTCACATGATGTTAGATGAAAATATGATGTCAAATTATATTTACACCACATAAATAAAAGTATGTATACCAGTACAATCTCTAAAAACGTCTGGTATAAGCTGCCTCTCTAAATTTGGTGTTAAACATTCTTAATCTGAATCATTCCAGTAAAATAACATTTAAGATCCACAGTGTTTAGAGCAGAGAATCTAATCATATTTTTCATTAGTATTGGAAATGTCATGGCTTCTTATTGAATATCTTATTGCCTAGATAAGACTTTCTTGTTCATTGCTCTAATATAGGCCTGTTTGACCCTGACTGAGACATGGTCAGTTCTCTAAGGTAATGAAGCATTGTACTGCACACAGCACTGGTAATGGTAAGCTACAATAGGCTCAGCCAGTGTTTTTCGTTCATATATAATATGTATGCAGAGAGTACTTTAGCCTGCCCACACTGAATTCTGGGATATGGTCCATACCAGGCCTCCTGTTTCCCTGACTAGTATTAGCTCATTGAAATGTAGTGATTTGGATTTCTGGCCTGATCCCTGGTATGCAATTTAAAAACTCTGGTTAAAAAATGCAATTAGAAAATAGCCCAGAGCTGTTCTATTTTTGGGTGGCATAGTGGCACAATAGTTAGTGCTGTTGCATCATGACTTCAAAGATCCTGGTTCAATTTCCAGTCCAGCCCATGTCTCAGGGCATTCCTGTTTCCTCCTACATTCCAAAGATGTGTTAGGTCAGTTGATGTCTCTAAAGGTTTCCCTTGTTTGCGGCATGCACCCTTGGATTGGTGCTCTGTCTAGGGTTGGTTCGTGCCTTGCACACTGTTCCGCTGGTTAGTCCCCAGCTCTCTCTGAAAATGAATGTGCGTTTTTTTTTTTTTTTGGTTTGTTTTTTGCTATGGATTTATTACAAACTGCAGTACTATAATTATACAAATGGTGTACCACTCAATAACCATCCCCATAATTCTGAATGTATGATTTTTTTTTGGCTATTTAAATAATTTTCTATATTTTTTGTGCTATTTTTCTTTTTCTGTTTAATTATTGAGTAGGGAAAATCTTCTTGCACGTCAGACTGCGGAGCACACTTTAGGTCACAAGGGAGCGACCGACCTGGATGTCGCCATGTTCCACTGCGACGGAGGTACACTAACTCATAACAACCTCCATGCATGTACGTACACACACCCGCTCACTTTATATACGCTTACAGTTCTTCTTGCAAATGCCCTGCATCAATTCTGTTTGCTCTATTCTCTAGGCGAGGAGTCAGACTCTGATTCTGACCTCTCTCTGGAGGAGGAGAGGAGTCTGTCCATCCCGTCTTCCGAGAGTGATGACAACGTACGACTTCGTGGACGGATCCAGAGGCGTTTCAAACGCTCCAATCACAGGGAGCGATTGCTCACAGAACCCACCCACAATGGCACCAAAGGTACTGTCGCCGTCTCCTTTTATATGAAACGTTTATATGAACATATTTAATAGATTCATTGTTAATGAAATGAAACAAGTGTCTTTCATAGATTTAGTAGTTTAAATGTGACTTTCACAGTACGTAGTAATAAGTAATTTGTTGTAATTTTTTTGTTGTTAAAATACAAATGAGTGCACAACTTGCGTCCAAGTACTTACACAGCCGTTTACAAATCTAAAATACTGGCTTAATAGCACGGTCTGTGTTTTTCTGTGGCGTACCTGCAACGTCGAAGCCACAAAGTGCTTCACAAAAAGTATCTTGGATATTAAATGACAAATACCTGTAAACAGTTTGACAAAAAATTGGAAGAATCTGAGCCCACTAGGGAACATGCTTCTAGTTCAAAACTTCTCAAATTTCATTTGAAGTGCTTTTTTATTATAAATCATATAATCAGCATAAGCATTTGAGTGAAAAGTGTGTGAGGCCCCCAGACCAGGGGTACCCCATGTTACAATCACTGGCATAAACCAGCACTGATTACGGCATATATTACACAAGTAAAGGTTAATACCATGACAATCTTTACACAACAGTTACTTATAATTTAGTTATTACGTATGTGAAGAGCTTTACTTAAGTATAACTTAACTTAAGTATTTGTTACAGCATTGCCACGACATTGTAATGACTGAGTAGCGTTTTAGCCATTCCATCGATTGGGTGCGATTTCCCTCCCTAGGACAATTTATATTTTATTATATCTAACTAATATAATCAACTGTAAGAAACCTTTTATTATTAAGTAATGCAACTGCAAGGATATTTTAAGTGTAAGCAAATGGCACCCATTTTGCAGAATGTTTCGTGTATATATACAGTCCCATCAGGTGACATGTATCCACATTGCTCTGCAGTCAAAGTAGCCAAGTTGATTACAGCTAATCAGTTGCCACAGGATATCAGGACATTAAAATATTACAGATGGTGTAGACTTGTGAAGATACAATTCTGGTAAGAAGCTGTCAGTACATTCTTAGGTTTGTGTGCTGGCCCATAGCATAGTTTGTTACTTCCATGCCAGATCTGGACGGGAATGATCTGCTGTCCTATTGGCCGGCGCTGGAGGGGTGCGAGGCGCACTCTCTGCAAAAATGGGGTTCAGAGCGCCGTCTCGGGGCAGATTACAGCAAAGACGCAGCCAATAACAATCAGGCAGACGCTGCACTCACCAGTGGGGACGAGAATGGACCGACACACATGCACAGACACCGCAAAGGTGAAACACACATCCAGATACAAACAAGCGTAGATAGGATATTAGCTGAAAGAGGCAAGAAGAGTTGGGGACATGGCTATAAAGACAAGAATCCTGCACCCAAACTCACATTTGAACTCATGTTCTAATAACTTATGTTATATGTAATATGTTATAGACCATATGCAGTACTATAGACGAGCTTTAGGCCACCATTAGATCAGGTAGACCATAATTTTTTTTGCAATTGTATAATGACCCTATTTTATTCATTCTTAGTCTTTGTATTATAATACAACCAGAAACCTCAGGAAATTTGTATACAGTAATAAAAATCTATGGGATACAGTGGGGAGTATTTCGTGTGACCTTCACTTAGACTTTAACAGTAGCAGCATCTAGCAGTTTCATCCGGATGCTAAGTTGACCTTTCTGCAGCCTGAAGAAGCTTGATCAACCATTTTTATCAGTGGGAGAATAGGGTGACAACGCTAAGACGTGTTAAAGCTCACAAAGTTTGAAATTAAGATCAGTGGATTATTGAGTGTTGAATCCATGTTTAAAATTTTGGTCCAATTGTCAACAATATTTTATATATGGACATTATAGCATGGCTAAAACAACAAGTCTGATGGCGGCCTAAGAGTACTGTACTGTATAATATTTTCTTTCACCTCGCATAGGCATTTGGAATGTTACATGTTTCTTAAAGATGCAGATTGCTATGTATAGACGTCACAATAATACATTATGAAACAGACATGATGATGTCAAATGATCATAGTCCTTAGACTTCATTACTGTAACTACTTATGAGCATTAATACAACCTGCCAAATTAGTTATCTTTATGACAAGTTACAGAGTGGTATTTGTGATTGATCATATAAAATGCAGGATAAATAGGAAATTTAGAAAATTATGCTCTCATTTTCACTGTTAAGCCTTTTTACATTACAATGTACAAGTTTATATACAAGGCCACCTTTAGACTTTGTGTACTATTTTGGCATTGGTATAATGACCACATATGATTCTCTCTTACTAGAATACAACCAGAAAATACAGGAAACTTGTATGCAAATAAAAAAAAAATATAGGCTACAGTGGCAATATTACCCTTACCCTTGAGAATTGGCAACAACTGGTGGCTTCATTGAATTCCCAAGTTTACCCTTCTACAGTCTGATAAGCTTTATCAGGAATGGTCTCTTTCCAACATTTCAAAAGGGGAACAGTGTGAAAACCATTAAAATATTCTAAAGGTCATAAAGATTGGAATAAAGATCAGCGGAAAAGAGTATTATGTAGTAACAAGTGGCAAATCCAGTGATCAGCAATATGTTAATTATGGTCATTATACCATCACTAAAACAACAAATCTAATTGTGGCCTAAAGCATTTAAAAAGTATTGCACGTTTATTACAAGATGTCTTCTCTCTCCCTCTTTTTTTTCTACAGGTATCTTAAAAAATCGCTTGGGCTGTCCTCCAGCTCTGCAGGGATTGTCTTCAGTGGGCCGTGTCCCTAGTGAGCTGTCGTGGTACCGCACGTCCACGCTGGGTCACAGGGGAGTCCCGGCTGCTTCTTATGGCCGCATGTGCTCTGGAACAGGTTCTTTGTCTCAGCCAGCCTCACGGTACTCCTCCCGAGAGCACCTGGACTCACTCACACGGCGCCAGCGCTCTCGTGATAACCTTGACCTTTTGCCCCGCCGTCGTGAGCTTGGTTCTAGAGAACATCTAGGCTCTGCCCACAGCATCCATGCCTCGAGAGAAGATCTTGGGGCAGGAATTGGTGGGGGATTTCCAGGAGTTGAGGGCTCACTGAGGGTGCCGCTAAGCACGTTGCTGAGGCAACAAGCATCCCGTGAGCACCTGAGCCTCTCCAGAGAGCATTTGGAGCCAAACGGTGGTATGGGAGCATTGCCCCAGCCATGCCGCGAGTGGCTCCGAACTCTACCACCACGGCAGCTTTCTCATTCCGAGTCACACTCGACCTCCTCGCCCCCACCACCCATCACGGAAGAACCTCCTGAAGCCCAACCATTGCGGCATGGTCACCTAGACTCCACCGCTCAATGCAGGTACCCCCAGTCTGTGACGGCTCCTGGTGCTCCGCCCAATCGACAGCCCTCTACAGAACAGCTTGACATTCTGTCCTCTATTCTTGCCTCATTCAGTTCCACGGTGCTGACTCCATCTCCTAACCCTGCCGCCTCAGCTACAGGCCCTTCCCCCTCCCCACCGCCTCACTCTGCAACTTCGCAAAGCATTTCAGAAGTGTCCCCAGACTCGGAGTAAGTGACCCTTTGTACTCTCCTTTTTTTGGTTGTGCCTTTGTGTTCTTTTACTATTGGTCTAAATCATTTGTGAGTTTAAGTCACTTTTATCCAGTACAAACATACACCCAGTTGATAACTTATCAGGCATAGAATCAATTTGGTGCACATTATAGGTAACGGTTACTGACTGCTTTTTTGGTATACACAATGCAACTCCAATAAAATCCAAAAAATCCATGTAACATCGAGTCCTTGACTGCTTTCTGTCACACTATCCAAATGAATTTTTTAATTCATTGCCCCCCCCCCCCACTATACAGTCATCTAATTTAAACATCATAATTCTCCAACTTCTCATTAAACAAAACTAAATAAAGTTACAAACCACCTTTACAGTTGAATTATTACGTGGCATGCATTGTCTTCAAGATTTTAACTCTTGGAAACGTGCCTCATTCATTTGCCTGGCAGAAAAGACCAGCCTCAAGCGAAACAAACACAGCCACACATGAGAAACACTAATTCACAGTTCAATTCTGCTTTAAACACAGTCCTAGCTTTAAACTGTGTATTTTTTTTACCTGCTGTTGACGTGTTAGATTTCAGTTAAGTGAGGGAGAATTGAGGATTAATGTTATTTGGGTTACATGTCTTTCTAGTTCTAAATGCTGTTTGCAGTATGCATGATGAAGCTAAGCTGTCGGAAGAACCCCGAAAACGCAGATTAAAAATACAACATTTGCAACACCATCACCTCATTGAATATGTGGAAACTAACTCTGCTAGTTCAGAACAATTGCAATCGGCCAGTCATATTTAAAAAAAAAAAATCTAAAATATATCTTCAAATACATTCTTTAAAATAATCTTAAAGAATTGGCCAAGAAAAAAATGCAATCAATGCATTGTCTGTAGTTAAAAGACTTTTTATTGGCATTTATTAGTTGTTTTAATGTAAGGCCTCAGTTGTTAAAGTGAGTGGATGGTGCTTGGATGGTCGTTAAACTGTGCATACCTGAAGTTTCTATATTGGAGGAAAAACACACAGCCTCGGAGAGAACATTCAAACTCCGGACAGGACAATACTTTGAACCTTGAGCTGTGAAGTAACAGTGCAAACCCTCACATAATGACAAAAAGCTTTGAAATAGAGTTAATTAGTCCTGCCTCTGTGTCTCTCTGTGTCTCATTTTATATCTTTATACCTTATATCTTCTTATTGTTTCCATTATTCGAGCAGACCTCACAGAAGTGATCGACAGTCCTGATGACGTCTCTTCAGTCCCATGGTGCATTTCAGTCATGGGCACAAAGAGGAGTACATTTTCAGGTGCACCCTCGGATCTCAGAGGACCTGAGAGCTGAACTGATACACAGAAAGCGAGGTGGAATTCCTGATAACATGGTTTACAGTCTATTTTATAACAGCCTCTCAAGGCGGAGAATACAGGGTGAGAATAAGGAACAGGAGGTGATGCAGCATTGCTACAGAAGCTGCTGAGCAGAGAATGAAGAAATGGCCTGTACATATCTTTTTTATACGTTTTTGTAGTTTTTTCATTCCTGGCGGCAAAAACAGACGTTTTACAGACTGCGTCCGACTTATGGGGTTGTTGAGCGAGTGAAAATGTGTTTCAATGTAGAGGAATTCCAAAGTATTCCCAAACCCATCAGGAACCATTCCCATACCCTATTCCAAACATCCTCCTCAGTATATTTGTTAAATACATTGAGATCAGAGGCTTGGATTGGTTCAGTGAAGGAGTCGACGTCTCGAGGTGGGAAGCCTCTGCAGTTGTGATTAAAAATGTAAAATATTTTGAACTAAGAGATGCGACTGGACCAAACTGATTGTGAATTGAGTTGTTTTGAGGCAGAGGGTTTGATCAAGAGGTTCATTTTATTCTCATCCATCTTCTTATCCATTAGAGCAGTAGTTATCAACCTCTATGCTAAAGGCTGACTATACTTTATTGTCTGACTGATGCATGCATGCAGCCTGTAAGACTTTTTAATTGGTCACTTTTGCAGCCCCTTTGATCAAAATGTTATAAAGGTGCACCTTAAACCTTTAAAAATTCAAGCGCTAAACTAAGGGAATGCTTTAATTCTGTAACACAATGTAGTTTGAAGTGAACACAAAGTAATTCGAGCTTACTGATTTGTGGTCAGTGGTAGCCGAGGCTGGATCTAGGGGAATCAAAAATATGACATATTAATGGATTGTGTTCATGGTAATATTTTTTAAAAAAATCAGAGTAGACTTAGAGGGCAAAAGTTATACAGTTACAGAACCCTGCTGGTGACAGCCCTTCTTAATAAAATTAACGACAACGTATTCACGTGTCAGAACAATAATGAATCCGTAGGAACAAGATTATTTTTGAATTATTATAAATATTCATTAAACAATAATGATCTTATTCCCACACCTTGCTAATTTCTACAAATTAGAATCTCATTCTCACACCGTAGGAAGTCGTGGCCACACCATAATTGTCTAAAGAAGGGATGTCACCAGCAGCACGCCACATCATTTTGAGGGAAACGTATGAAATTTTGTGATTCAGGAAGTAGACGCTAACTATACGCGCAATTGGCAGATATCTGAATTCAGAAATTAGGCGTCTTTATTTTCAGGTTGTTTTTGAAAGAGGTCAATTTTTTAAGCCATTCAGACTTAATTAAAAACTTTGAGGTTATGTGTAATTTGATCATGAGAAATGTAAGCAGCCTCACCATGTTAATCTAGAACCTGACCTGGCAGTAAAGATCCATAGCAGTGCAGGTTTACTGTTGATGTGCAGTTGCTGTGTCCATTTAAGTCATATTGAAATTCAGCTAGAGACTGGCTGTAAACAATAACAGAGCGTGAAATCCGCGTCAATCAAGAGTACGATCAATGAAATCTGGTCTACACCGAGACTGTATAAAAACTGCATCACACGTCCATCTCATAATGTATTATTGTTCTGCCAGAACCAAGCTCATACCTCATATCTGTCAAAAAAAAGTGCTCCGTTCCTTTACTTCTCGCCTTTTCTGTTATTTAATGCAATGTATCTTGTACAGACATAAGCTTTATTTATTGTTAATATTTATTAAGGTTAATTTAACAGTGTCACATCATTTTCCAAGAGTGTTTATTCTTTTGTTTGTGTATGAATGTTTCTTGAAAGAGTGGCGTTTACTCGGTTAAAATGTAAGGTGTAAACATTTGGTACATGTATTGTTTGACATGAGCCCCCCTACCCAAGAATTCTGGGTAAGGGAACATATATGAATGGTATCCGAAAGCAGAAAAACGAGAGCGAAACAGTTGGGTTTTCTCTGGTTAATGTGTTTATTATGGGATGTGTGTCACCAGTCCCAGGTTGGAAGGTTTCAGCTAGGAAGAAGCTGCCTATACTTGGTTACCACAGAAACCGTACAAGAGACATGTTGGACATTAAAAAACTGAGAGCTAAAAGTTTGACTCTTGTGTTTTATACCTGAAAAGTCTTCAGAATGATACTTGATACTCGTGTTTGACACCCTGAGAATGAATATTTATACTGACTTACAATCTAAACGAAGACATTACATCATTCTACAACACAATTCTCTCATGTTCTCTTCAGGAGTGCACACGATATGGTCTACCACTAACTAACAGCTCATAGTCTGTGCATTAGACTTTGTTCATTTTTTAATAAACATTACCACAATATGCAATCGGACATTATAGAATAACATCGGTTATCAGCCCTTGGTAGTTCCATATGAACTAACCATGTCTTATAACAACAAGAAAGAAAACCTGAGAAAATCTCAAGACCTTTTAAGGTCACGCTATTTTGTGTTGAAACCAGAGTAACATTAAATGAAAAGTTCACCCTAAACCACAACACGCTTATATTGAGGAATGACTTTTGCTAGATTTCTGGTGGTAAGTTGTTCAATGTGTTTTTGTTATTGCTCCAAAAAGTGTGTTGTCGTTTGCTGCTGTTAACGCACACGTTCAAAACATGAAGCATCTCAAACATTTGCCAAATGTTACTTCTGAATTTGCTCTTTGTTCAAGTGGATAATGCAATTAGTCGGCAGGTGATTGAGCACAGAATCGCTACAATAGGGAGACAGAGATTTTCAGCTGGAGGCACCTATTAAATCAGGACAATATCAATTTCCCCAAGACAGATGTCACACCGTTTACTGAACTCACAGGAGTGAGAAATGTGAATGTTGCATTGCTACACATCTACTGTCATAGTTTGTTTCAACTGGTCGGACGCTATTTAAACTCAACCTATCAGAACGTACTGCTAACTGATAAGAGAAACAATAACATACACAGACTCATGGCCAATTGATTAGGTACACCTTGCTAGGAAGGATAACATTTACAGTTTCAAACCATTTGTCATTTAGCAACACCCTCATCCAAAGTCTCTTACAATTATGGACTTGCTCAGTGGCCTAGACATTTCTAGAACATTCTTCATTTTACAAGTGCTTCCTGAACACTGTTCCTCTTCGTTACCAATGAAGTATTTAAAACTCATTTGTACATTTCAGAGTATTCTGACCGATTCATAACCTGGGTCCTTCGTAAATGGACATTCACAGATAGTTCTACCTCAATTACTTCAATTTCCCTGACAAACTGACATGCTGATTTTACGCGCGGCAACAGCACATTTAATATGAAACATGAAAATGAGTAAACTGCTCACAAAAATTGGGGATGTTTCAAAATGAAATATCCCATAAGTAAATATCCCCCAATTTTTGTTTTTGCATCGTGTATACCATGACCAATTCTAACAAAAATCATGAATGATGACATTAATCTGTTCCTAGAATTAAATTAACTTTTCCTGTAACTATCATGGTGTAGTGGGTGGTGTTACAGCCTTCCACCATAGAAGTTTTTAGTTCAGTTATGAGCATTTATTTATATAGTGTTCCACTTTATTCCAGGGTTTAAATAAGTTTAAAATATAAAAATGTAAAATGTATGTAAATCAATGGTTTGCAAATGCAAGAAATAACTACTTAAAACCCATTTCTATTTTTTTATACTATGGTGGCTCTGGGGAAACTTTTTTTTATTAAAGTTCTTAAAGTAGTTAGTAAATCAGTACATGGAGCCACTCTTGCCTTGCTCTATCAGCTTGAACCAATCTAGCCATTCTCCTCTAACATCATTTAAGCATTTTTGCCTAAAGAATTCTTGTAAAATGTATAGGTTCTCTTTTTCGGAACATTATCTAAAAACTCTAGAGATAGCTATGTTTGAAAAAGCCACGTGGCAGTTTAGATGTTGCCGACAACAAGCAGTTAAATGGGTTTACCTAATAAAGTGGCCGGTTGACTGTATTATAAATAGTTGAACCAATTCCATAACTATATCTGAGAATAATATAGTGTCACTGAATCTGATAAATGAATTACAAGATATTACTGTGGAAGTAATATGCAGTGGATTTTTCCTTGAAATAGGAGGAGGAAACAACAGCTATCCTTTGAGAAAGGAAGAGTTTCTTCAGTGATGCAGTCCGTATTTCGGACACTAATGCACACAGTGACATCTAAAAGATGGTCTCAAAACACATGATTACTAAAAAACTAAATATGCTTTCATATTAAGATTTAAAAAAGAACCTCAAAAGATCTATTAACAGATCAATATAAAAACACACAACTCTACAAAAGAAAGTTGGAAAAGTTGCAAAAAGTAGTGTTTATGTATGGGGATGTTCCCCGTCATCGCTGTCACTGCTGGAAAGCTGTACTGGGACACCCAGTTTGTGTAGTTTGGCCTGATAATAGAGCTTCTTGGCCCGTGCTGCTTTCTCTTTCTGTCTGGCTGCTCGTCTCTTTTCCTCCCACACACACTGCTGCAGCAAGAGAAGGCTCATGGTCTGCTGATGCTCTAGCTCTAGCACCTCCTGCCTGCGAGCCTCCCAGCCCAAATCTGGCCCTCGAACATCCCGAAATGTGAAAGAGTTCTCCTCCGCAGCAGAAGGAGCGACCTGAGGCACTGTTGGCCCCCTGCGTGGGGGATCAATGGCCGCTGTCCTTGGACCAGATCCTAAACCTGATCCAGCTCTGGACTGACTGGTACAGAAGATGGAAGACCGTTGTGTGTTGCCCCTGGACGTGCTGGAAAGGGAAAAGAAAGGATGGGGTGGAGGAGATGGAGCGGGGCCAGGAGGCGACCCAGAGTTCTGTGATACTTCTACAGGGGAAACCAAGCCGACATCAATGGCTACAAGCTCCTTACTGTCAACATCCTGCAGGAAAGGAAATCAGTCATTTTCATTTAACACAATTACTATTTGTGTACATGAACTGATCTAATGTGCATGCACTTGTTTCAAGTCCCAGAAAACTTTGATATCAATGACAGAATACTAATTATTGTACAGTTGTGTTCAAAATAATAGCAGTGTTTAAAAACATTAGTTAAGCACAAAATCTTAATAGTAGTTTTTATTCGCCATGCATTGGGAACATTTGCATACTGTTTTCCAAATCAAAACATGAAGAGAAATGTATATAATTTTTAACTACTTTACAGAAAATACCAAAAAATGAACATTGGGCTGTTCAAAAAAATAGCAGTATCTGCATTTGTCTT